>JABVXU010000051.1:0-242198 GCA_013365365.1 Cruorifilaria tuberocauda
TATTATTAATTTTCTTTCAATAAGTTATTAATGCGGAGGTTTCTCATATTTTTAGAAGGCAAATGATAATGGTTGGCAGGACAGGAAGATTACAAAAGAAAATGAGCGAAATGCAATAGAGAAAGTGACAGTTGCAGAAGAAGCTATGTTGAAAACTGATGCCATTTATACAAATGACGTAACAGAAAGTGATTTAGCTATAACAAATATAACTAACCAAGATTATCAAAACGCAGTTGTGCGTAAGTTAATTTGATGGCAGTTATACGTTTGGCAGTTGGTTCATTTTTTTAATATTGATAGTATTTTAGCAAGCATAGGATTCCACTCGCGTTGGTTTTTATGATAAATGATTTGACTTTTTAACTCATGAAACTTTTACTTTTTATTTATTAATTTCACAATAAGTAGTTTGCATTTAATTTGTCGATGTTATTCAAGTGTTTCCAAAACTCTTTATGTATATCTCCATCATACAGTTTTACTTTGAGTTGTCTTTGAGATCTATATGCAGTAATTAATTGGTAACTCCCGTGCTGTATGATTTTTTTAACTGAAATAACTTCATGTGCTAAAATTCCAATTAATGAAAAGGTTTTAATTTAGTCTCATCATTGTCAGCGCTGAAACCGGTCAGAGTTTCGTTGAAAATCCAACAATTAGTACACTCATTGCAGGTAAGTCAGTTTCTGTTTTGACTTCATTTTTGTTGTTTCATTAGTAAATCTATGTATTCTGACGACCCCCAAACGTCGAAGATAAGAAGTATGCGAAATTGTTATAAATTTTATTTTTCAATTCTGTTCCACGAAATTAGTTTTCTCTCTCATTTGTTATATTTATTCCGTTTTATTAAGTTAGCAAATCTGATTAATATTTTTTTACACTATAAAAAATTCCTTTATGTTGGGTAACTTATCAATAGCAAAATCTTCACTAAGCGTCATCAGATAAATTGTTGACTGATATGAAGTTGCAATTTTAAATTGTTATTGTATGCAGCGAATTTTATTTACAGTTAACTATTAAAATTTGACGGTCGATTACTAGTTTTCGATTACAAACATGAGTCTTTTATGTGATTCATCATATTCCTAATAAACTGTCAGTTTTCAATTAGCTATGATTTCCACGAGTCCCTTTGTTTTTCTGGAATCCCATTACATCATACTGATTGATTTATCTTTAATTTAAAAAATAAAAAGATTATTGAAAACATATTATTTGATAGCACTCTTATATTTTTTTCTCAGTTTCTGTAGAATGTATTGAAATCTGAAAGTGCAAATTTTTTATATTTTATTTGAATATTTTAACCAATCCTTGATGTTTTTTAAAATTAATAATGAGAAAGAAAAGGAAAAATCAACCGATTATTAATTAATAATAGTTATCTCTTTATGTTATAACTTGCCGATTTATATTTATGGAACTGAGAAAAAATATATATGCGTATTTTCAGTTTATTTATCTTAAATGCTTTGAAAACCGATGATAGGACTACTATGTTTTCTGTCATTCTCTGGTAATAAGTAATGTATCCCGATGGATTCTTTTTTTCATATACATTTTTAACTTTTTTTGATCGGGAAAGGTTAAAAGTAGTTAAAGGTAGTAAGATATAAACTCTTGAAAAGGTATCGTAGTACTATACAATGTGTACAAAAATAAATATATTTGTTCACTTATATTTTTCGAAATTCTCAAATTTCTCTCACTATTCAAAAATTATATAGTTATTTTATAAATTTTAAAGATTACATGGAATTTTTCCATTTCATGTATAGACTGCTTGTTATTGCGGATTAGTATAACATATAGTTAGTGTCATTTTTGACACAGCGTTGAAAGAAATCAGTAAATGCTCACTGAAATAAGATGAATGCTGTTGTTTTTGATGTTATCGCTTAGTGGAATTATTTAAAGAATAAAATGAATTACAATTTACACTTTGTTTTTTTTTTTCATTTTTTTCTTCTTTCTAATTTTCTACTTTTCTTGTTTCCTGCTTTTTTACGTTATCATACCATTTCTTCATTCTTTTCGCTCTTTTCATCTTCTTGATTTTATTAAATGTATTAATAAATTACATATTTTTATAATTATGTAAAATTTTTCATAAAATGTTGAAAAAGAACATCATTGAGGGCGAATACATTTTCGTTTAGGCGTATTGTGGTATAGTTTAATTACATCGGATAATTGATTTCATTACGAAATGATTTCGACATGCTAGTTGCTATTATTCGTGATTTTTAATCTCTTATTTTCGAACATATATCTAATAAGCCGTTGAGGAAGAAAAAATTTTTAAGATTATTTAAACCTTTTTTTTTACACTTTCAGAGAGGAAAGAGAGAGAAAAGTTCAGATTAGAGTTCAGCTTAGAGATAGAATTATAAAGTTCTGGGAAATTAGTTTTATCATATGAATTTTTTAAAATTATTTTCCAAGTTTATAACAACAAGTTCCGAATTCTATTTATACCATATTTTCTGTTACCCTTGCATAGGATACTTCTTATTCTTCGCATCAATATTTTTTTCTGCTTCGAATGCATTTCAAGTGCTGTCACACCTATAAACTTATCTTTAAATATTTCGAAAAATTAGTCATTTGTATTAGTTTCAATCGTGTATTTTTCAATCGTCTTTGAAATTATAGAGTAAATGTTATCTTATTTAATTGCTATTATGTGATAAGCTTACGTTTTGTTCACCGTGTATTCACTACTGATAAGCATTTTTCATCAACAGCATCCATCATCTTTATCAATTAATATCAAATCTAAGTTTGTAGCTAAAGATTCCAAAAAAGCGCATAAAACTGATGTCTGGACGAATCTCAGGAAATAGAAATTGCATGGTGTTAAATCCGATAGTTAATCATAAGCAATTTGGAAGTGGAAAATCTCACTTTCATCTGTTGAAAATGGTGCCGTTAAATCTATTACTGTTAACGCTTTCCTGCGGAATTTGATTAGCAATGTATCCAATGTAATTGCAACATTTTTTCAAAACGAATATGGCAGATGACTGTAATAATATATTAGCTAATCATTGTGTCGAGGAATCGATCTGTTCTGATATTGGTGGTAAGGTTAATATGGCAACGCAGACGAAACCTGGATTGTCAATTACGCAAAATACTGTCGAATTATTGCTTCCAAAATCCTATCATTCATCTGTCGGCGCCATATGTCGTTTTCTTAGCGGTACTACCGCTGAGTTGGCATCAATGGAATCTGTAAACGAAACGTTGGAAGCATCACTGGAATCCTTGCGACGCTCATTGAAAAAGCATCGATCCAGAAATATTCCTTCTGGACGGACCATACTAACGCAGGGAGTTTCGGTAGCTATCAGAAAATTTAATCCATTACATTCCTATAAGAAGTTATCACTTAAACGTTTCAAGGATGAGCGTAATTTCGTGGAACAGAAGTTAAATACTTTTATCAGAATTTCGGATTTGAGTTTGGGCCGAAAATTCGTCAAAGTATCTGATCTTAAATGTTGCAAGTATTTTTATGAATTACATATATTGCACGAATGCCGGTTAATGAGTTTCCAGAGACCGAAGAAAAAGCCATTGCATGAATATTATAACGATGACGATGCTGAATTAGAAGGTTATTTCCTTCGATCATTTTAAATTAAATGAAATTGCATCAGAATTTTGATTCATTTGGAAATAGGTTCTTCAATTTTTTTTCTTCAAAAGAAATTTCAAATTGAAAACCTAGATAGCAGTATTTAACATCGATTCTGGATTTTTTCGGTTTCCTATAACACAAAGATGACTTATGGAAGGAAATATAAAATTTCAGCATTAGCTAGGATTGTTGATCCGTTAGCACCACGTCCAGAAGGTTCTATGATCTGTCCGGCACGTGGTGATCATGCATCGGTATCCACAAGTTTACCACGTTCTATTGATTCCGCATTGCATAAATATGGTACGTCCCAATCAAGAGTGGTAGCCGCTGTTGTACTAGATCATTCTGCTCGACCGGCGTATTCACTTACTTACGGTAAATGTTCATTGGTAAAATTGGCCACAATAGAATTATTTTGGACGATATCGTAACAAAAAATGATTAATATGAATTTCCCAATTAGGAATTTTTATTTATTTCCAGGTAAACTCCTAAGTCGTGCTAGCAAAGTTGCTCATATGTTATTAACGAAGCTTGTTTCTGGTGTAGTTGGCAAAGAAAAAGTCCAGTTATGTAAAAGTGGTGATCGAGTAGCTTTGGTAAGTACTTTTAAATAATAGTAATAGATATTATAACAAGCTATTTTATCCACCACTTTAAAATTCACATATATTTCCATCCAAATTTTCTAGTACATTCATAAACTTAATCGCTTCTCACTGTGTTTAAATTTGCAAAGTATTGAAATATTCCTTCCCAAGAATGTATGCAATATAAAAAGTGAGAAAATTTAGCAAAATATTGTTCTTTGAATTAAATTAAATTTGAAGCAAGGACTTCAAATTTGATGTAATTTTAAATTATTCTTTTCTTCCAGGTTTATCCGAATACGGAACCTCTTTCATTTTTGGTCGCTTTCTACGGGTGTATTCTGGCTGGAGTTGTTCCAGTACCAGTCGAAGTGCCACTTACCAAACGGGTCATTTCTTTCCTTTTGCCCATATCAATCCATATTTATTATTAGCATATTTATTTGATATTTTACTTTTCTTGATGTATTTTTCCTCACTTTTATTTAAATTATATTTGCAGTGCAAACAATGTTTAATACAGATTTTTTAAGGATGCGGGTATCCAACAACTTGGCTTTTTGCTAGGAAGTTGTGGTGTGAAGGTAGCTCTTACATCCGATGCATGTTATAAAGGCCTACCGAAACGTTCATCAAGCAATCAGAGTTATCCTAATTCTGGCCCTTCTTTAATACCTGGTAGTGAAATTATTGATTTCAAAGGATGGCCACGACTTGTCTGGCTCACAACTGAACATTTGGTAAAGTTTTTAAAACTTATACACAAATTGTTGAATATATATATATATATATATATTGGAAATCGGTTTTCTAAATTCTGGCTTTTAAAGCTCTGAAGTAACCTGGATTTGTTGTCGTAAATTAATTCGAATATTCATCAAAATTAAGGTTGATTAATTATTAGGGATATTCCTAAAAGAGAACAGAAATAATGCATAAATTTATGTGTTTTTATTTTTTTTGAGTATAACTGTCATTGCATGCGCTTAACTTCGATTATATTACAGATATCAGTGTTTTTTACAGAGTAAGCCACCGAGAGATTGGTCAATACCACAACGAGTTACGGATGATTCTGTGGCATACATTGAGTATACCACAGATAAAGAGGGTAGTGTGAAAGGTGTATGCATAACTCGGCAAGCTTTACTTTCGCATTGCAGGTATGTTAGCTGTGATACAAAATGATTTTTGGACTAAATTTTGTGCATTTATGTGCATTTAAACTTAAGTTATTTATTTCAGATCTTTAGTAACAGCAATGAATTATTCGGAGTCAGATACAATGGTATCAGTTCTTGATTTCAAACGTGAGGCAGGCTTATGGCATTCCATTTTAGCGGTGCTGTTTGATTTTTAAATCGCTCAACTTTTTTATACTGTTTAATTTTCCTACATTGTTGTTTTCCCCAGTCCGTTTAATATTAGTTAAATTGATAGTTTGATTATTTAAAATATAGAATGAGATTCGAATCTTTTGCAATCATCATAATTGGTTTTAGAGTGTATTTGCTGGTTTACGTGTTATTTTCGTTCCATATTCATTGATGAAAATTAATCCGGCATCGTGGATGTTAATGGTTACGAAGTATCAAGGTAAAAAATACAGTTTTCTATGAGAAAACGAAAAAATTATTTTATATGCAATTAAATGTTCTGATTTAATTTCATTGAAGATTTTCAGAAAAAAAATTAGTTCGAATCAACTTATTTTTGCTTTATACTTCTGTTTACTTTGCTTTTAAACTTACTGCTTATAAACTAACTTGCTTTTGCGTACTTTTGTAAGCAAACAACATTTTACTCGCTTTAGCAAAAACAGCTTTGGTAAAATCACGTGATTTACATTGGGGTTTGTTGGCAACTCGTGATCATAAGGAAATCAATTTGTCATCACTTCGTTCAATTCTGGTAGCTGATGGAGCAAATCCATGGTCTTTATCATCTTGTGATCAGTTTGCTTCCATTTTCCAATCACGCGGCTTAAAGCCCGACGCAGTTTGTCCATGTGCAGGTTCTTCTGAAACTGGTACAGTATCGTTGCGAAGGTTTGATTTTATTAACATTATTCAATATTAATATATTTAGTAATGAATATACAAAAAATTATAGGTTGGTATAGTTTCATCATAATACATCTTATGACGCTATTAATCGTTAGCAGTTAAGTTATTCTTTGTTGTCTTTTGTGTATGCATAACAGCATGCATTTACTTGAAAATTTCACATATCTACCTATGTGTACAATATATGGCATTATATCTTTATTATAGGCCTTGTACTGATGGTAGTTTGCACAACTCTGGCCGTGGTGTTCTCTCGATGTCTGCTTTGAGTTATTCGGTAGTTCGTATGGATCAAGAAAATTCATTAACATCCTTAACTTTACAGGTAAAAATAAGTTAACTTATTAGGACTTCATTTATCAAGATCGTTATCTTTAAATAATTATTATAAATTTAATTCTAGGATGCTGGTCAGATTATTACTGGTGGTGTTGTTGTTGTTGTTAAGGTTTCTGGACCACCACGACTCTGCATGGTTGATGAAATTGGTGAAATTTGTCTGTATGCACATAGCACAGGTTCTGCTTATTGGGGTTTGGATGGTTTATCAGCCAATACTTTCAAGGTTTAAAAGTTTTAAGTTTTCTTTTCTTAACCTATGATATGATGACTTGTGCATTAAAATGATTTTCATTTTTCAGTTACTTCAAACAAAAATTTTAAATGAAGTATCAAATCTTATTTTTTAACATTAATTTCATTAAACTAAAATTTTCTCAAGTCAAAGGCTCTCATCACAGGTGGAACCACTGGGTAACGATGACAAACCATTGGGGCCGATGTCTTATGTTCGAAGTGGCTTGCTAGGATTTCTTGGACCGGTAATCTATTTATTGAAAATTGGGTTAATAATTTATATTTCAATTTTATATTTTGGCTTTATTTAAATAATATCAAGTTTTCATTGAAATTTAAATTTCAGAATGGTTTGATTTTTGTGGTAGGTAACCGTAATTCGCAAATTTATGTATCGGGTCGGCAACATGGTGCTGATGATCTAATTGCCACAGTATTGGCTGTTGAACCAATGAAATTTATTTATCGAGGTTTGCTGTTTGGATCCTTATTGTCTTTTCATATAAAAGATTAAATTTTTTTTACATCTCAAAAATTCTCATAAAGCTTATCTATATTTGTTGGACGAGAATAATTATTTTTTGTATATGCGAACATATCAGAATAGGTATTTGATCATCTGATACTTGCAGGGAGGATCGCTGTATTTTCTGTTAATGTTCTGCGCGATGAACGGATATGCATTGTAGCTGAGCAAAAACCTGGCGTATCTGAGGAAGATTCTTTCAGTGTAATAAAATTTCAGTGTAATTTCCGCTAAATTTTTCTTGTCGAAAGTTTAAATTATACAATTATTTATTTTTGGGATAAAAAAGAGTGAAATTGTTGACGTTAATTAAAAATAATAATGCGAATTATCGTTTAATTGAGTTTTCAATGATTATCCGCAGTCTAATTTCAGTGGATGAGTCGTGTATTACAAGCAATTGATAGCATTCATCAAGTGGGAATTTATTGTTTGGCCCTTGTGCCATCTAATCAGTTACCAAAGGTAATTTCGAAATAGAGATCTTCGGAATAAAATTTTTTTTCTGTGAATTCAATAGATTCAACAATTTTGAAATATACTTTGCACTGGTGATTTAATGGGTAACTAAATATATAAGTGATACTCTAAATTTTCTTCAATGATATCTTCTACTCTTTTTTGAAAGTATTAAAATATCGGGATTTAGTTGTAAAATCTTACTGTTGTTGTAATTTAGATCCCATGACGAGAATTTTCTAAAGAATAGAATTTCTAGTGATAAATTGAAATGAAATTTCGAAGTATTTTAGACACCATTGGGTGGTATCCACGTATCGGAAACACGACAGCGATTTATCGACGGCGTATTGCATCCAACAACACTGCTGATGTGTCCTCATACTTGCGTAATAAATTTACCAAAGCCCCGAGAACAGCAGTCGGATGTTGGACCAGCAGCTATGTTTGTTGGTAATATCGTTCAAGGAGTACGAATCGCTGCAGCCAAAGGAAGACAAATTAATGTCGATGATGAGAAGGTTAATTAATGCACTGAAATCTGTTAATTGTACTTCTATTTAGAAGTTGCATTATTCAGTTATATTATACTTTTCGTTAAGATAGATAGTATTATCTAATTAAAAATTCCAATTGTTAAATGGTGAAGAACTTCTTATATTTTCCAGCAAGTTTGCAAAATATAATTATTTACCATAATAAGCTTGTTGTAGGCGATTAGTTTGATGGAAGTTTTACGCCAACGTTCACAAACATCGCCTGATCACGTATTATTCACACTAATGAATTCACGTGGAACGGAAATGGAAAGTATAACATGTGCACAGTTGCTGAAAAGGGCGGAACGAATCGGTGCAATGTTAACCGATAAAGGAAGATTAAATCCAGGCGAACATGTTGCTTTGATTTTTCCACCTGGTATCGACCTAATTGCAGCTTTTTATGGGTGTCAAGCAGCAGGTGCATAGACATTGATAATTCGAATCCAATTTACCTAATTTAAGTTGAAATTTAATTGCTAACAACATCAAATTTGGCATTTATTACAATATGCAAAATCTTCAGTAGCATCGGTGAAATTAGGTATCTGTCAGATGAAGTTGCGAATTTATATAAAATTCTGACTAAATGTTTAAATATAATGATCTTGAAATGCAAGATGTGGTTTGCTGGAAGTTAGTGTCATCATGATTTTTTTATTGGAACCGCTAATAAAGTTGTATATAGTGACATTACTTCCGCAATATAAGCTTTACTGAGAGATCAGATGGTTCTGTAATGCTGGAAAACTATTGAAACTAATAACTTTTAAATCGCAATGACTTCTAAATCCATGTTTGGTTGATATTATTTTTCATTGAATTAAGAGATTTACATTAAAGGATTGGTACCGGTCTGTATACGACCACCGCATCCACATAATTTGCAAATAACTTTGCCGACAGTGCGGATGATTGTAGATGTTTCGAAAGCAGTTGCGGTGATCTCAACTTCATCCTTAATCAAGTTACTCAAGTGCAAAGAAGCTTCTCTGAGAGTTGATGCAAAGGTAAGTTTCCTTTCCTTTCCTTTCAATGTTTATTCGCCTAACTTTATAGAAGAACATCTTTAAAATCTTCAAAAGTGATATATGGAGGAAAATAAATCGAATAATTAGAAAAGTGATTCAAGGAATATTTCAGGCATGGCCCACCATTTTGGATGTGGATGATCTTCCGTCACTCAGCAGAAAAAAGTGGGAATCCGAATGTTTTGAAAGAAAACCAACCGATGTTTGTTATTTGGTTAGGAAATATTACTATTAAAATAATCCGTAGTTGAATAGTAATATTTATTAATGTGTTTCGGCTTTAAATGGATTAAATCTCTATCAGAGCGTTGTTTTAGTTCGTTTAAGATGGACGATCATCAGTTTATTAAAAAAACTTCAGGATTTCTCGATAAGTACTACAGGGCAGCTAGCGGGAATTGTTATCAGTATCGCTGGTGCTACAGCATTATGTAGGAGTTTAAAAGTGGCGTGTGAATTGTACCCATCACGACATATTACTTTGTGCCTTGATCCATATTGCGGTCTTGGTTTAACACTTTGGTGTCTGTCGGGGTAAGCCCATTTACTTTGTGATTTTCAGTTTTGTCGTCTTACTCCATGTATTCCATCTGTTCATATGTTGAAATTCAGTATAGACGTTTTATTTTTGCAGATTTTATTTATTATTGATTATAATGCATTAATAAGATACTGCTTCGGGACAGTTATGGATTTGACTGCAAATTTTATAATTAGGAATATATTTGTCTATTGGTGTATCATCTAATAATATTACTTAAGAAAATGACAAGGTTCATATTTGATTTCAGCGTCTATTCCGGTCATCATTCTTTGTTGATTCCACCAGCAGAAGTAGAGCAAAATGCTGCTCTATGGTTGACAGCTGTTTCACAACGAAAAGGTTTTTAGCTCTGAATTCTCTTATTTCTGTTTATTCATCTACTTGTTTAAAATATAATATTTTAAATTACTTTTAGAAAATTGATATTTTTTGAAACAATGTTTTTTTATGCACTTATAATCGTTAATCTTCTTTTATTTTGACTAAATCTTACTCATGGCTAGCATATTTAAGTAAGATTTGGTATTTCAGTCCGTGATACATTTTGTTCTTATGGCGTAATGGAACTATGTGTTCGGGAGTTAGCACCTCAAATTTCGCTGCTGAAGGAGAAAGGTTTTTCACTTTCATGGTAAGTGTATGGAAATTTTTCATTTGCTGTTTGAATTTTCGAGATTATTTGAATTTACCTTTATTGAACTAAATGAATTTATATTCTCTAACTTCTTAAATGCATCTTCTATATTTATCTGTTACTAATCAACTTCCAATCTCGTTATTTGTCATAGAGGGAAGCATATCATCACATATTAATACCACATTATTGAAAGTGCATTTATGTTATAAAATATTTTTGTTTCAGCTTGCGCACATGTGTTGTTGTTGCCGAGGAACGACCGAGAGTTGCTTTATGTGCAGCATTTTCTAAGCTCTTTGCCCCTCTTGGTCTTAATTCTCGTGCAGTTTCTACATCATTTGGTTGTCGGGTACTATCTTTTTTATCTAATTTTAAACTTGACTATAAAATTTTGATTAGAAATGGGTTGAACTGTATATCGAAGGTAATTTGCTGGAAAATATTTATCTTGTTCTTTATGTACTTATTGTTGGATAAACTTGCATCGAAACTTTAGATCATTCCTAAATCTTCGAAAATTTTGTGTTAATTTAGTAAATTCTGGCTGTTTTGGCGATAATTGCCATTTGCTGTTAAATAATGAATACTTTATATAACTGGGTTACATTGTTTTTTTAGTTCCGATACTTTTTTTTTGCACGATTATTTTCAATTTAGGTGAACACAGCAATTTGTATGCAAGGAGCAGCGAGTCCGGATCCAGCAACAGTATATGTCGATGCGCGAGCGTTATGTAATGATCGTGTAACGCTTGTTGAAAAGGGTGCACCACATAGTATAGCGTTAATGGAAAGCGGAAAAGTATGATTTCTTCATTTCTGAAAGATCAAAATTTGAAATTTTAGAATCAAGCATTCCCGATTGTCTAATTTTTAGACGGAAAAAACAATTTAGGCTTGTTGAATTAAAATAAAATGATTCATTTCAGTTGCTTCCTGGTGTGGAAGTGGTGATTGCAAATCCGGAAACTAGAGGTCAATGTGCTGATTCACACTTAGGTGAAATTTGGGTTGCATGTTCACATAATGCAGTTGGTTATTTCACACTGTACGGTGAAGAAGCGTCTTTACATACTGATCATTTTAATGCAAGGTAGTGTTTATGGTATTTGGAATTGAGATGTATGTGGGAATGTATGTAAACAGTAATAGCTTGGACTAATAAATATCAACTGAACTATTTACATGTTTGATTCCATCATCACTTCATTCGTGTTTTGACTTATTTTCGTTATCTGGCTAGTTTATTTTAAGATTATATTATTATGAACTCTTCTAATTGTACCAGATTAGAGACTGCTTCAACTGAACTGAATTAATTAGTGATTTATGCTAAGCTTTAATCTTTCTACTGCCTTTTATTTTTCGATTAATATCATTATATAACTTTATTCTTTTTATATATGAAATTATGTCAATATTAGACATAGTTTAATTAATAATAGGAGTATCAATTAATAAATGGCAGAGATAATCTAAATGCTTAAATTAAACTTGGCTTATTAGTAATAAACTCATTAACATAAGCATAAACATGTAATATGTACGTAAACGATATATCAGAGAAACAATCGATGACTGTGCTTAATAACATTTTTAATCGACATTTTCCACATTTCATCTCGTTGATTAAACGTCGATATCTAATGTGTCATTTCAGTACTTGATGTCACATTACATTGAAATACATTAATTTTTAGATTAACAACTGGTGATACTCTCAAGCGTTTTGCACGTACGGGTTATTTGGGTTTTCTTCGACGAACACAATCCATAACAGCTGATGGAGGTCAGTCTTTCTTTTGTAATTTTTTATGATGATTTGTAATATCTCTTTCAGAATTTCCAACTTCATTTATTTTTCAATTTATAGTCTAGGAAACACAAGTCATTTATTAGAGGACTTGAAAGGAAAGGAATTATCGACTCCTGCATTTTTCTTAATGAGGTTTCAAAAAATCCCGAGAAAATTTTTTTTTATCAATCTTTACAAACCAAAACCGTTTCGATTTCATAGCACTCATAAAATGCTGTTCTTTGGAACTCCTCATATATTTAAACTTCATCTCTTCTGATTGGCTTAATTCCATAAAAAATTGTAAACTTGTTGTTAGATATAGTTCCTTGACAGAGAAAATAAATCGCGTATTGCAGAGTTACACGATGCAATATTTGTTGTTGGTGCATTGGATGAAGCACTGATGTTACGTGGCATGAGGTACCATCCGGTAGATATCGAAGCAACTGTAATACGAGCGCATCGGAAAATTTCTGAGTGGTTGGTATTGTTTTTTATAAATTTAATAAATTTTTCTTAAATGTTTGTTTGAAAATTATAATGTAATTGTACATGGATTTTCATTTGTTCAAATTGTTACAGGATGTGATTGATTTGAAAATTTGATTAGTATCCTAAAATGCATCGTTTTCTTTTCATTTTACATTACATTAGTGCTGGAAGAAGAACTCCAATGGGAAGTTCCCTTAGATCTAAAAATAGCAGGTTGATCTAAAATAATCTATTACAGTATTTTATATTTTCATACTGCGGGAGTTTCAATAAAACAAATTAACTTATATGAATGCGATTTTTGAGAGAGAAGATAGCTATGGTTTTTTGGTGATATTGATTTTGATAATTCTGATATAGGAGGGACCCCTCTTTTATTAATTAACTTCAGTTGCAATTTCAGATTTTTTGAAATTAAGCTTATTGCATACAACTTGTAATAAATAAAGAAATTTTCAGTGCTGTATTTACCTGGACACACCTTTTGGTTGTTGTTGCCGAAACAGAAAGTGCGGAATCAGAAGCGTTAGATTTGATACCAGCTATAACGTCTACTGTATTGGAAGAGCATCATTTGATCGTGGGTGTTGTGGTAATTGTTGATCCTGGAGTGGTACCTATAAATAGTCGAGGTGAAAAGCAGCGGATGCATTTACGGGATGCTTTCTTAAAAGATATGCTTGATCCCATTTATGTTGCTTACAACATGTAAATGATATGTAAGTAGCCCAACTAGTTAAAAATTATGAAATTGTGACATATTAAAGTTACGAATAAATACAATTTTATTCATATATTTTTTTGAAATTTTGATGTCGTTATTCTTAACTGTACATGTCTTTCCTAGGTGAAGTATGAATGTTCAGAAAAGAAATGTTTTTCAAACTTAATATAATGACTTATGACATAAAGTATTGAAAATTTTTTGAGATATAAATCTTTTCATGTTTTAAATTTGTTAAATAATCATGAAAATGAACCTTTTAACCAAATAAATTTTTGAGAATTTTTTTCGAAAATAGTTTGAGTTTGAGATTGAGATTTGAATAAAAACAATCGATAAGTTTGAGATGTAAAATAATGTGCGTACCATTTAGATTTGCTCACTTACCACTGTATTAAAAAGTTGTAAGATAAGAATACTGCCTCCTGCATCATTTCCAGTTTGTATCGCATCAGTTTGCCTTACAAAATTTTCTTCATTGGTCCCGACTTTTAGATTACAGTGTGAAAAAAAGTTCATGTATCTTTTAATTTCACATATTTTATTAGTGTTAGAGGATTTTTTGTAATTACTGCTAATACTAAAATTTTCATCGCGTGTTTAGAAAAAGCATGAAATCATAGATTAGTAAGGTTGCGGAGTGTTGAAAAATTTCAATTTGATAACATAATTCGTGTAACATGTACAAAAAATCAAATTTAAAGTTTTGTTGCAACGCTGAATTATTGAGCGAAAGGATAGCTTTCAGATTTTGAGATAAAGTTATTTCAGCTTTATCAAAACTATTTGGATAACACGCGAAATAATACGCTGAAAATTGCAAATGACTGGAAATAATTTAGAATGAGATATAAATACCAACAAAATTATTTTATTTGAAAATACCAAAAAGTAACTTTTAATTGGATTCATTCCTTGTTTTCGAAATTCACGCCAAAATGTTAGAGTTGCAAGCAGGAGAATTTTTTTTTCATTTGGATGCTTTTTCCTATATTATATGTTTAATAATATATCTGTGGTATTGTCATGTTTTACTTTGCACCTTGGTAATTATATATCATTTATTGACTAATATTTTAATAACGCGTGATATCAGGATGATATCACCCTATCCTTATTGGTTTCGTCACTGTAGGAATTGAATAAATAACAGTCAATTCCATTTAACATTTAACTAACTTTTAACATTTAGCAAATATGAAATTTTCCCGACGACTTGTATAACTGTTGTGGTTTTGATGATTTTTCGGTTCTTATGATTCTTGCAATTTCTAAGATTGCAATATATCTTGTTTCATTTTTCACTTTGTGAAAATTTAATTTTAGAAACTCCAAATTATGCTTTAATAAGAAATGATATCAAAAATGAATATTATTTCTATTTTTGTTGCCAGTATTTAAATTTCCGAGGTTGATAATAATTTAATCATGTTTGTTGAATTCCTCTTGTTAGGAAAGGTAAATTTTTTACCGTCATTATTTTTGAAAAATCTAAAAGAAAGTAAGGAAATCTATAAATGCGCTCAATTTTGCTGTATTATTATTGTTTGCTACGATTGACAACTATTTCATTGTGCATTTTTTCTTCCATAACCACATTAACTGATCAATCTTGAAAACTATTAAATCTTTAAATTCTCATAAGAAAGTATTATTTGCTTCTTTCCACCAATTAATTTATTGTTTGTTTATAAATATATAATTCCTTCAATAGTGACGTGTACATGCGATTGGAAGTTTTTCTTTGTATTGATTTTGTACCCCATTGTGGAATATGTATAAATTAGAAATTTTTTTCTTTCTTGATGAACTATTATCGTGAAGATGAAGAGAATAAAAAAAATTTTTGATATTATCAAGTTGACGATTTCTTGATTTTTTCGTTTAAGTCGTATTTGAAAACTTATAATCATTTGTTTTATTGTAAAATAAAGGATAAAGAAATATGTTTAGATATGCTGGGAAAATTTGTAGTCGTTTCTGGAATAGAATATATTCATAAATTCTTCAGAGTGGTTTAGATTTTGCACAATTTTACTGAAGTATTTGAGTAACGCTGTTCATTTCAATATAAGGACGTGAGGCGATATATAATTTGGTTGTATATTTACAACTGAAGTTTTGTATGACGGACTTTTTAATATTGTTAACTAAATTTCGGTCCAAGTTCAGTGGCAGAAATGCATGTGCGGTCGTGATGGATGAAGTTAGTTGCTGGATCTCTATTTCCAGTTTTTTCGATCAGTGATCGCTGTAATTCCGTTAAGATTACTTTTGTAATTCGAATGTTTAGGTGTTTGTATAAGGCGACGCTTTTGTGTTAGACTTACGGTTTTCATTTGAAGTTAAGGGATTATATTCATATTGAAAAAGTGTTTGAAAAGTTTCTTGAAATTCCAAAGACTATTTGATATGGTTGGTCGTTCTGCATTACGTAATCGACATCATGCCAATCGCTCTTGGACTTCTACTGTTCCATCAGCATCTGCTAATGTTGGACGATTCAATGATAGGAAAAGGTATGAATCACTTGTATTTGAATTAGAAATTAGATATATAAGATTAGGTTAATTTACCAGAGAGTTTAAATAAGTTCAATTCAACAAAACGCAGCAAGGTTTGAATGCGTGTTATATTAATAAAGTTTTTGAAAGTTAGTATAATATAGATTGATAAGGGATTTTGCTAGATTTTATCTTTTTTTGATAATGAAAGCAAAAAAATAAATCCCTAATGTTAAATAATCTGAGAGCACTCCGTAATAATGCATGTTACGTTGAAAAGTTGATATTATATTTTTATTACGTATAGAAAGCATGACAATATGACAGTAGAATGACATTCCCTACATTGTATTAGATTTTTTTTAATTGTAAAATTTTAATTGAAACTTCAAGTGTAGTTATTAAGCAAACGAAGTATAAAGTTGAATTTTAACAGTCTGTTTGCCTTAAAACTCCTTATAATCTTCGGTATCGTTCACGTTAGTTAACTGAGAGTAATGGTAAATTCCTGTCTATCTAAATATTCTGAAAAAAACAAATTGGAATTTACTTTGAGGAATATAGAATATGATAGAATAACTGCACAAATTCATCCAGTTTGGCCAGAAATGCCTCAAGGACAAGGTGAATTATTCTTCGAATGCACGCTATTTCTTTATTCCGTATTAGCACTCTTTTTGCAGTATCTCAATTTATACAAGACATTGTGGTGGTTGCCAAAGTCATATTGGCATTATTCATTGGTAATTTGCCTTAAATGTTTTATTATTCATTTAATTTATTCCTAAAGTCTATTTAACTCTTTGCTGATTGATATATATATATATTTTTTTTTTATTTATTTATGTAGACATTATAGATAGCACACAGTTTCAAGAGTTATTCGATTAATCGTTTCTTATTTTTTGATTTCATTTATTCCAGAAATTTCATTTAATTAATCCATATTTGCTATCGTGTGTTGGCCTTTTACTTGGCGTACGAGTGACAAAGTGTTTTTGGAGAACGGTAAAAAGATTTGACTATTTCGTCCTTTGTTTTAACTAGTTCTTTTTACCAGTTCTTTTAACTAGAAGGAAAATTAATTCCCATTTAAAAAATTTCGAAAACAGATTTAACGAAAGTCTTAATACAGATAACTGAACTAGCAGCAAATGCCAGGCAAGATGGTTCGAAAGCTCATTGCTTACTGTGGGATATCATAGAGTGGGCTGCCGTTAAAACGCCAATGTTTACGATGGTCGCAACATCATTTTTGTTCAGTTTTTCACGTGTTTATTTCGATTTTCCCTTTAAATCCTTGCTCTATTTTGGGCATCCGTAAGTTTGCCATTGAAATTAGAATATACTTTTTCAAAAAGTTTGGTCAGAAGAATCAACAATAAAGATAAGTAGGAAAAAAATAAATTTTTTTAGGAATGAGGAACTTAATTTTTATAAAAATATTATAGAAAGGATATTTCATTTGCGGATATTTCTGAAGCCATTTTAAAGAGTTTACATGATATATTGAGGTGATTCTTTCTCTTTCAATTAGAACTTTGAATAACATTTTACAATCCATGGAAAAATGGGTTCAAGAGTGGAATATATCCAGGTACCAGATAATTATGTTTTTGAACTTTAGTTGTTTTGCCTTCTCCTTGTTGTCAGCTAATTTTATTTCAGTTTAATTGTTATCTGCATTAATTAATTTAAAAAAAAAGATCAATTTATAGGGTACTTTTCTTCTTATATTTATTCCACGATAGCATATCATACAAAATACGCTATTATGCTACAAAGTTGTGGCTTATTCTTAATGGAAGATCATTGTCGGAAATATCGAAAGTCACCGCTGTGTATGGCAGTGTTATACGGCCATCTATGCTTATTGACGCCGATAGTGTTGTGCATGTTTGTAGCACTAATCCATGTATGAATGTTTTTTCTTTCTTCTATATGAATTATTGAAGTTTAAGTTTTTTTTTCCTTTGGTAATAACTAAACGACTTATATGATTTGCAGTACAAATCCGTGAAGAAGTTTCGGTTTTAATGAGAGATTTTGGTTTGCGAATCAAGCATTGCTTTTTTTCCGGTTTAACAACAGCATATCTGTCAATTTTTGTACCATGTGTATTTACACCTGTAAATCTTTATTTTTATTTCTCGTTTTTAAGTTATAAATACATGCTTATCTGATTTTTTTCAAAGATAGTTTACCACTGAATACATGTTTTTGAAAACAGATGATGATATGTGAAAGTATAAATCTCATACTTAATGTATCTAAAAGTCCTACTTAAGAAATTTCATAATTCTGACCGGCAGTTTACTTTTTGCAACTTTATTCTTTCATTTCCAATAATTTCTGAAATCTCTATTTGAAGTTTGAAGAAGAATATTCAACTAAAAAGATTTCAGCAGCGATCTCCATCAGGCTTACCACAACAGATTCATATTGATATTTTATGGGTTATGGAATTATTTTGTGTCGTATTTTTAACATCATTTTCACTTTATGCAACATATTTATTACCATTGCAATACTGCGATTTGATACATCGTTGTGCAGCACATCTTGGAAAATGGGAACGATTGGATCGGTTAACGATAACTACAGTTAGTAGTAATAGTGGTAGTAGTAGTAATGATAACAGTATTAGTGGCATTATTGTTAACAACGACAATAGTAGCAGTGTTGCTGCTGGTGAGGGTGATAGTGGTTCGATACAAGCAATGAATTCTGCTGCAACGAATAATATGTTTGTAGAGTAAGTATTCATACCACTAGTTTTTCATTCTATTGAATAAACTCAAGAAAATTATCTTATAGCTTGATAGATAAGTTGATTAGAAAATTGATTTGAGAGTTGAATTGATGGAAGGTTTTGTTATCGGAACGTAATGAATAGAACAGTTTTTTAATTTCTAAAATTCTCTATTAATTTTAAGTAAAACTGTTTATTCCTTTTTAATTTATCTTATGATGATTTAATATATTCAGTCTTATTCTTTTTTAGTTTGGATAATTAATTCTTCAAGACTACTAATATCTGCAGGTGGTCCGAAAGTGACGGCCTTTATGCACATGGTTCAATTGTTCGTCATCATGGACTGTTCTACAAAGCTATTGCTATTGCTGGTACGTTAGGAGTCGCTGCTAAACCCGGAGATCCGGATCATTCGCGTTTTTATGTGAGTTTACTTCGTTGTTTAAAAAAGAAAAAAATAATTTCAAGTAAACATTAAAATAACTTCCTAGAAAAACCAACATTGTTGTATTTTTAAGATATAATATCACAGGTGTACCCGGAAAACTTGTGTTGTAAAAATTGTTTGGCTTTTGGTTGTACTGAAATCACCCAATCATCCGTCAGTTTGTCTTCGGAAAAATATGGAATGCAATTTTCTACCACCAATTTATTAGCCGTTTAAATTGAAGTTAAGTTGTATCAAAATTATTCCTTCCTATATTCAGCGGATTGGTGGTGATCCCGTTGCTTTGATCAGTATAATGGCAATTTTTCAAGTTATTCTAATTGCTATCCAATTTTGGATGTTGATATTGACGACGGATTGGCAACATATTATCACGCTCGTGCTACTTATATTTGCTAATTATATGTTACTAGCAAAGGTTATTTTAAGATTAATTTTCTACCTACTTGGGTTCTTTTGTTCAGCTACGATAACAGTTCGGCATTAAATAGTATCATTTCATTACTGCTTACAGTTTTCGGTTACTCATATTTTTCCTAGGAATAACTAAATTTAGTGATAGGGACTTTTATTACTGCTAGAATATTCTGTTAATCCACTGACTTCGCTAAGATTGGAATAATTTTTGGTAAGCGAATACATGAAATGTTTTATGTATTGCAATTTACTTAAGGTAAAGTATATTTCCCCGGTTTTCACATTCGCTACAACCTGATTGTAGAATTGCTTTGGATTTCACTTATTTAATTAGAGATTTTTAGACATTTAAAGATCGTGTGATTATTGGAAGGATTTATAAACCTTCTCCTGAGGACCTGCTATTAATTAATCAAATACAACAGTATGAATAAAGAATAATATGTGTAGTGGTTTGCTTCGAATATTATTTATAAGTATTAATAATGTTAGTGTAATGGAATTAAAATATTGAAAATTTGTCTTTCTTGTACATTTATAATCTGTGATGATAACGTGTGATAGTTTTTAGGCTTAAATATTTTTAATTTATGCAGATATGCTTGTATCTTTGTAACGTTAATAATTCCAGTACATCTAATTTTCAGAATCAAAAAAAAGCGATTTGATTATGGACGTCTTTCAGAAATTTTTATTACATATTTGCTTAGCAAATCTAGATTGTCAATTTCATTATGGAATATCTAAGCAGTATTTTTGTTTTATGAAACAATGAATAAATTATTCGTATTTGCAATGTGTTTCCAATAAAATTTATAAATTTGAAATATTTTCCATATTTTTCTACTATTTGAGTTATTCCACATGATAGTTTATCAACAAATTTGTATTTTGGAGTAATAGAAAAATTCTAGCAATAAGATGTAGATGTCAAGTTTGCAATGAAAATATTTGCAAAATGTTTTAGAACAACGTCTGCGAACTCAATTTATTATCACGTTTGTTGTTTACTATTTATGAGGTTGGAAAGGGTGACAGGGTAGTGAAGTATCGCTGAACTTCATTTGTATATCATGGCTGCCTCTCTGTATAATGCAAAAGTAGCAATAAGATTTCTTTCAGTAGCGACCGAAGATTGAAAATAGGTTATCAAGTTAGCTAAATAAATAGTTTTATATTTGGTGCAAGACGAATAAAGTTCAAAGTGAAGTGTACCATTACGCGCGTGGAATAGTGAGAATTTTGATAAGATTTTAGTGATGGTTTCATGCGAGGTAGATTGAGGCAATTGTTCCCTGCGTAGATTTTCTTTTGTGAAAAAAGAGGATGAAGAAATGAAGAGTTTATATTTTCAGATTTCTAAATCATGAAAGAATATCAATATATTAAGCTGGCAGAACTGGATCAATTATCACATGGAGCTGATGAAAATTCCAAGGTAAATTTATGATTATAAATTTTTAGCGGTATTTAAAAACAAGAAAGATGACAAACAGTAGAAAATTTGCGGTAATTTCCTTGTGATTTTGTTATCATTCGAAAGCGAATGCATGGATCTTCATGTTTTGTGAAATTTTTTAAAACGAATGTATTTTGTATTCAAAACAAGCAGGAACCGTTCGTTATGCAATGGTTCAATAATCCGTCCTGAATTTATGTCATAATTAGTCGCGTTAAAACTATAGCAAGTGGAGTAGAATTGTATGTAAAGTTTTTATTAATTAAAATATAATTTTATTATGAAACACGATTTCATATGTCTTGTATTTGATGACAGAATCGTCATTTAAATGTCATATGAATTACGCTCGAACTTAGATTATGTATCGAACAGTATAACTGGTTATTACAGGTTAACATATATGCATTTGTAGCCGATTTAATGATACGTTCACGACCAACAGACGTTTCAGAAGAGAGTAAGAATATTTATTTTTTCGCTGTTTACTTTGAAATATATAAACAATATAGTAATTTAGTTTTGATTAGTACTCGTATTTATGGTAATTCTGTTTTGGAAATAATTAAGAAATTGTTTCTTCAGCCTATGTTATCACGCAGTTGGAATTACGTGACGGTAGCTCGGATATCGATACAACGTGTATTATTTATAGTGACTCGCTGGAAAGTTTCGCGGATCAAATACAAACCGGTCAAATCATTCGAATGCATCGCGCAAAAGTACTTTTTTTCATATAATTTACTTATTTTTTCAATTATTTTTTGGCATCCTGTGACCTGATACTGTTTTTATTTAGTCTTCATTTTCAGCACTTATTTTTCTATTATTCATTTATCATTTTATCTTATCATTTTGTGAAGAAGAAATGTTTAATAAAAATTTTTGGAGGAAATAGTTCGATAACCAGTCCATCGTCCAGTACTTTTGGGGAAAATAGATACATTATGCTATTATTGTAGAGATATTGTTAGTGCGAACACATCTATCTAATAATGAATGAATGGGTGTTAATGATATTTTTCATATAAGCTAACTTAGGATTTTGGCACTCCTTCATTTATAGATCCTTATTATCTCTAAATTCTTTTATTCAGATCAAAAAAATGGCAGATGGAAAACTGTTCATATATGGGAAGCTCAAAACAGCCGGTTTTGCTGTTCTTCTCTTCAGCGGTCAACCTGGCGACAGTTTTACTCCATTATATCAGTCATCAGCAAAATTTACTTTAGTCTCAGATTACAAGGAGAGGGTTGGTTTCATAATTTTTCACTGTTGTAAAGTCTTCTTCGAAGTGATATTTGAAGCAAGGATACGAATTAGGATAAAATTTTGAACATATTTAAGATTTACCAATCAAATCATATTTACATTTCAAAGTACTGTAGAAAGGTGAGAAAATTTAAATGCTTTTGTTTCAGATAAATTCATTGCGTATGCTATTCGTGAGAGATGAGGCAGTGCGATTAGAAGATCCAATTACAACTTCGAATAATCCTAGAATTCTCGATAATCAGCTTGTTTCTTTGGCATCGGTACCATCGGTATCACCGGTAAACCGAGAAATGCCATATGTCAACGAAGAGGGAATAAATCAAATAATTAAAAATGCAGATGTTCATCGCTTAAATGAATTTGTTCTCGGTGGTTACAGTAATATTATTGTGCAAGTAATTTTTATTGATGGTTTTAATGATTGAAAACAGCATTTATATTTGGTTCATTTGTTTTTATTTAAATTTCTGAAGAAAAAAGATAAGGAAAAAGTAAAAATATTGGACTGCTCTTTCGCATTTCTTTTCTTCTTAGAATTATAACATCATAGCATTTTGATGTAATTATTTGGTTTTTAACGATAAATATATTTTAGACTATAGCTCTATTCGTTGGTGATCGAAATAATGTGATATTGCGTTGTTGGGATACCACTTCACCACCGAGGTATTTCGTAGATAACTGTTGTATGAAGATGTGAATACTAGGGTATTAATCTTTTACTGTGAAAACCCTTAAAATATTTTAGTTGTTGAAGTTATTTACTTATAATGTATTTTGTGAAAATATCAAGTTAAAATTTTCTCACTTCAATTTCCTTGCTTATTTATATTGCTGAAGTGGTTATTATAGTCATAATGATTGAAGGAAAATATTTGTTCTTAATACTGATTCAATTCACGAAGTGATATGTCGAGATGAGGAATTGAAAATGGCAACCGAAAACTATTGGTGCGATATTGTGCTTTACGAAGAGCATGCTAATTTTGCTCGAAATAATGTAAAGGTATCAAATTAAAATGCTTATCTATGTTAAATTTTAACGAATAAATATAAATAAATGAAAGAATTTTCATTTTAAGTTTTTGACTGATATATTTTTGATTAAAAACATTCGTAAGTTTGTGTGATAGAATTTTTTTAACTAAACTTTGCTGACAGTTTTCATCTAATTTTTTATGAAAATTGAAATCTGGCAAATAATTTTTTTATTGTTTGATATGAAATGATTGAAATCAAAATTTCATAGTGTGGAGATATTTTGCTACTTACTAACGCGCATTTATATCATTCGAAGAATGGTGTTACCCTAACAATGCATGGTGGTGGACAACGTTATAGCAGGTCGATTATTATTCTTGATGATAACAACAAATTGAAACTTGATCTTTTACGGTTAGTTAGTTGTTTATTTTTAAATCTAGACATTATGAGTGTAATATGTTGAAACCTTTTCAGCGTTTCAATATTTCTGGTTATGAAATTAGAATTGTTATGTTCTAACCAATAATTGATTTATGGAGGATTTTTTTCTTTCAAGCAATATTCAAAATAATTTTTCTATTGAAGGTGCTAATTTTATTTTTCCATTAACGATCTGTGCGGCAAACATTTTTGAAAGAATCTAATAAGTTGTTCTTTTATAGAAAAAGAAAATTTTTCGAATTTTTAATTTTTAGCGATATTGATGGATTCATTGCTAACAAAGATTCGCTTCATTCTAACATGCAAACCGATAATGCAGATAGAAGAAATATCGATGATGTAGAACATCATACATATATGGACGTACAGTTGCTTTTTCTTTATATCAGATTTATTTTAATACTTTATTTTTGTATTCTTTAATGATTAGATCATTTTTCAATTAATTTCTGCAGTTAAACAGTTATTAAGAGTTAGCTTTCAATTTCGTTACTTGAAACGTTATTCCATTGATGGAATATTGAAAACTATCCGATTTTAGGTTCCTTCTTTTCTTCTTGATGTTAACTTTTTATTACCGTCTAGGGAAATACTAGGCAAATCAAAGAATCAATGGATAATAACAGTAATGAATAATTTAATCGACGTAGTGGAATGAATTTACTGTGATATTCACAATCGAATAAGTGATCCGTTTGTAGGGAAAGGAGAGTGAGAATTAAAACTCACACGATTTTCTCAAAAATTCTAAATCTAATTTTTATTTGAAATGATTGACGAAAGTAAAGAAAATTTTTTTAATTTTATTTTTATTATTATTTTTCATTATTTTCATCATCATTCGTATTCTTTTTGTTATTATTATTATTAGTTGTTTTACATCTAATCATCTGAAATGATTTTTAGCAAAATATTTAGACGCAATTATTTGACGAAACAGATGATTTGGTGAATCGAGAAATAGAAATGTGGAAATGTTGGGCTGGAGAACGGATGAGACAAATGCACTCCGTACAACTTGCATGGATTTATGCGTATATCTGGAAAAAAAAGCAGCAACCAAATGCGCAGCTTCAGCGATCGTTCAATTTAGCAAGAATGGCGGTGCAGTTCATTGTTCGACAAGTACTTGAAGATCTCTTTGTGGATAATAAGGGCAAGTTATTTCCTGCTTTTAGTGACAGCTAAAAATTTTTACTAGTAGTGCTTCATCATATCGAAAAATGCGATTCAGGATTCAACTGAATAACGTGATCTATATCCATATCCACTGTTTGAAGCAATTAAACTTCTTACCGCATAAAATTTTACTAATCATGAATTTAAGCACTTATAATAATATAATTTATAATGAAAATATAATGATGAAATTTGTGATTAGACGTCGTAGTAAAAAATGGTGAAAATCTGTGAGATGGGCAAGTAAGTGACTAATCAAAAATATATTTTCTCCGTTTTAAATTTAATTAATTTTGAGTAACAGAAGTATGGAGAACTACTGGGTCTTTCGTTTGTGATGCATTTAATTTTTAGATTTCGCCATCAATAATTCTTGGAAAGTAAATTGGGTTATTGAGCACCAATAATTCAATTTAATTTATCACTTGATTCAATTTTTGGTAATTTTAAACTGTTCAAAATCATAGGTTGTTGTCATACAGTTGAATTGAAGAAATATATAATTTTCGGGAAATTAGCATCAAATTATTAATCGAAATTTTTTAAAGGTCTATTTGTAAATCTAGCGAAATTGTCACGTCGACAGCGAAATATCTTATTTATGAAATTTTTATTGATGTATATGGAAGGAGCATATGGCGATGGAATAACTTTAAAGCAAATAAATGTAAGTAATTTCGCGTTAAAACTTCATGTTGAAATTGTAAACATTTTCAATTATTGCTTTTTTAATACTTGGAGCTACTCTACAGTTTAAATTATATGAATAGTATGAGAAATTCGTTCATTATCTGTTGGTTCATTTTATTCTTTCGCACTTTTATCCATACTAGGTATTAAAGCGCCAGTCTATCTAATTGTTTAACATCTTTTTTCATTTTCTAATAATGACATTTCTTTCATGTACTCTACGCATAGGAATCAATATTCTTCAACTTTTGTTTATTTTATTCTACTTTTGAAACATTTGAGGATAGTAAGCAGTCAGATGACAGGTGTAAATTTATGAAAGCTTCCGAAATAAAAAAAAATGAGAGCTCAAAAAATAATGCTGGGTGGAGTCTGTTATGCAGTTTGTTGCCTGGAACAGTTCTAAAATCATCTGGGTTTGATTTATTTATTTTTTCTTTTAATATCATTAAAAAGTATTTGTAGTATGCCTTTTTTTACTTTGCAATTAATCAATTTGATGCGTCAATTTAACGGAACTTTGTGTATTTGCGAGAGTACCACTATACCCATTGCATTAAATATAATCTGATTTATCAATCTAATGATACGAAGAGATACGAAGATATTTTTCTGTATTTTTTCCGGAATAATAATTGATGTGCTTATAGCTTTTATTTTCATTCATTTTGCTGTCTTCGATTTATAATATTTTCTCTGAAGCTACGAATATTAATTCATCATTCTGCTCATTTTGACGATACCTGACTTAATGCACTCAAGAGGAGCTAAGAATTACATGATTTTATTGGCTTTAATAATATAAAAAAGCATTTAATTGTCTTTGTTATTTTTTAACTAATGTTATTATCACCATTATCCAGTATTTTAGTTGGAAAGTTAACTTTTCATACAATGCAAGAACAAAGATATTTTTTGCATTAATCTGCAATAGATGCGGTCTGTGGTGCACCACTTCGGCTAGGAACTTCGATCTAACACCATTGTGTCCCGTTTGCTTCAAACGTACGTTTCCTTTATCGATTTTATCGTCAATTTTTGATATTATCTAAAATTTTCAAACGCATTATTGCTGTAATTTGAAGAATTTACTTTTTTAAGACTTTATCTCAATTCTTTTCATGTATTCTCTTATTTAGGCGACTTACTGCTAGATGAATAAAGCATATATCCTTGGTTTTAAACGTAATTTCAGGCGAAATTATCCACTCCCGCTTGTTTCTGCAATGCTATTTCCTTTTCAACGGCAAACCAGATGAAACGGTATGAATTTAAATTTAAAATCAAGAGAAAGATCCAAAAATAACTTTTCCTCGATCATACTTTATATAGAAGGAAAGATCACGAATTTATTGTTTGAAGGTGATGATAGCTTAGTTAAAATAGTTAATGTGGTAATTAAATTGAAATGAATTTGTATTCTTTCTTAATCATTAGTCGTATCGTATTTCCATTTTAATGCAGTATTTCATATCACTTATCGATTCATCCGTTGAAATTGGCACTTCTTTTCTAATTTATATTTAAAATTAAAAAGAGAAAATTACAGTGTTTCATCCTAACAAAGAAAGTTTCTTGTTTTGTGAGAAGTTTTGAATTAGTTTCAACTCGATAAACAAGTAGAGTCAAATAAATTGAAATGAAATCTGGGCTACACTCGCTAACAAAACCATTAATTTTCAGGAAGTTGGAAGTAGAAAGTATTACTTCCTATTCCCCATTCAACTATTGGTAAGCAGTTATAATTTAGAGACTTCTCATCGTCACGAATCCTTGAAATTTGCTTGAAAAGTTTTCCCAACTATCATTGGTGATTTTATATGAATTCATTCAATCTTATCATTTTAGACTTTTTTTCTTGTCGATGTCCCCAAAAACGCCCAAGAAGCTGCTCAGAATTACAGGAAAGGCGTCGTTGATAATGAACGAAAGGCTTTGGCTGTATCAATTCAGGTTTAGTGCCGTGTTTCACCTTTCAAATCTGCTCTAAATTTTATTCCATTTTAAAAAAGTAATTCAAGAAACAGTCTACTTACCCAGCGAATTTTCAATTAAGTAGTTTTTTAATCGTCAAATCACAACAGTCGTTTTGCATTAAAAAATTCTTTATATTTATTTTCCTGCAAATCCATCAAAAAAAGGCAATAATTCTGCAAAATGATTTATATGAACATGGGTTTAAGTTGAGTTTTGATTCACAGACAAAGTGATTTCTGAAAATTTTTTCTCAAAATGAGGGTTGAATTTGTGCTCGTATCAATCGAATGGAATCCTTTATTAATAGAAGTAATAGTTAGCAATCTATATAAAGTATTAGTTTTATAATAGTAAAGAGAACGGATCTTTAGATTTAATATCTAAAGAGAACAGATATAGCACAAAGCAAAGCAATCTTGACTCAAGGTCAACACTAGGTCAGCAATACAATACACTCGAAAAGGAACCTTCTTACTGAGAGTAACCTTTATATATGATTTGGGAGGTACATAAGGTTCAAAAGTCGTGGGATACATGAATTAATGAAGCAAGGAATAGAACAAAGCGACCTTGGCTTTACTAAGCATATCTACACGAATACCTTTAACATATATTATCATCATCAATGGATTTAATGTCTTCAGTTACATCATTTCGGTTTTTCCTACAAGAATCAAAGAAGGAACATTTTTGAAAAAATGAAAACATGTTTTAAATTTCTAATTTTCTGTTTTAATATGTTTAGTTAAATGTTTTCGGAGAACTTTCTTTCTTTTTTATTCTAACAATAAAAAGCAAAATAAGATTTTCAGGAACACATGTTGTCTAAATACTTATTTACATTGGATGAAGTTATCGTTCGGAAGATTAAAGGTGACGTTGCAATTTTTGAAGTTGAAAAGCTTACATTTGCAGATCGGTAAAACGGTTCAATTGTATTCCAGTTGTAACTAGAAAGTTTGATATTTCAAATCATCTTTACTCAAGTTTCATTCTATTTTTAATTTCTGCCTTTGTGATATATCTTCGACTTAATTTTTAAGTTCAAGTCCAAATCTAATTCCCATGACATTGCTGTTACTGCTTATTTTATTTTTGTTGTTACTTTGCAAAATTATTTACGTACTTATTTTGAATATTACAGATTCAAGATCACTGTTTCAATTTTTCAGAATTTTACCATTAATTGAATCTGCATAAAATGATTAGCGATATATATTGTAATGTATACTGTAAACTTGTCAGCAATTATTCATCATGATTACATGAATTATATAATTTTTAGCCTAAGTCATCATTATTTTATTTTTCCTAGACTAATGACCGAGAAGTTCCCATTTCTATCTTTTGTTTTAAGGGAACACTGTATCCTTAATTCAACAGATATTCGTTAACGCCTTCATTAAAGTTCAATGCGAAATGATTGTACATAAGTGCTTGTTTTTGATACTATCACTAAATTGTTGAATAAAGAATTTTTACAATTTATATATTGCTGATCGCAAATATTTATATAATTCTTTTTCATGGGAGAGAATATGTATTCCATATTGCATGAAATGAATGGATAGATGGATAGGTATTGCATGAATGAATGGATAGATAGATGCATGTGTGTTTCCCAATCCTTAAATATTCCTGAGAGAGCATTCTTTTGAAGAGTTGTGGTGATTAACAGTGGAAATCTCTGTCTTATGTCCTATTAAAAAATCATATTATAAAAGAATGTAAAAGACATTACTAGTCAGATTTATTAATTATTCAATAATATATGGTACCATGGGATAACAGGGATAATTTCCTATTCCGCACATATTCTTATTTCGAGCCAATTTTAAGTATCCACCGATTCCCCAATGTTTATTCCAGCTGAAATTTTCGAAATTTACATAAAAACGAGAATATTTCATGTAGCTGTTAACCATATTTTAGTTCCATTTTTGATATAATTAAGGTTTTTTAAATATCAAACCTGTTCTTAACAAGCCAATAATCGACCATTTTTTCAGTACCATTTTTAAATTTCACACTTTCTGTTCCATAACCAACAATAAGAACAGCATGATTTGGTAGTGGTGAGCATTTGTTGCTTGAAAAAATACCTAAACTATTGATATCCTAATAATGCTTTCATTAGAAATAAACTAAAATTTTTTAATCTATTCATTGTCTTAAAATAATCCAGTTCAAAATCAGAATAGGATTTAAATGAATTTTAGGAATTTTCATTTTCTTTAAGATACAATTCAAAATGTAATTTTATATTCTTTTAGAATGATAATATTTACTGACCTCTTTTATAAAATCGTATCAATGTTGCGTCAATGGCAGCAGATACTGGACCAATAATTGCGATCGCTGCTTGCAATTCTAATTCATCATTTTCTGGTAAAAATCTACCGCCAAATGCCGTTGTACCACGGGTCAAGTTTGAATAACGACACAAAAGTTGATGGCCATCGTATGGATATGATTTTTCCGTATCAATTCCATTATTTTCCGCTACATATTTAAAAGCCTATAATTAAATTTTCAAGTTATAAATTTCAATTCGTATTATTTTAAGGCATCTCTGATAAAATTTTTTGCAATATTAATAATACTGATATTACTTTTTCTTTTATGTCATATAAATGTTATAATTGAACCGCTACCTTGAAATAAATAATAAACGTGGAAGGAAAGTAAAAATGCTCAATTGAATCATTTGAATAACTAATGAAATGAAATGAAGTAGAACAACAAATAACAGACTTCCATCATAAAGCCACCATCGCATCCTGCATTGCCGTAAATGTCATTGCTGCTGCAATCGAGAAGATTCTGTTCCGAAAATTCAATCAGCTTACCTGCCCGCAGAAAGTGCTGACCTTCTAATGCGCCTGCTGCACTAAATGCCCAACAACTTCCACAATAACCCTAGAAGACGAAATTTCTTCCCGGTCTTTTTTCTTTTTTTACCTTCGAAAATCTAATGTTGAAAATATGCAAAAAGTTTTCTCGAAATTTTTTGTATTTTAATCGCTGCTTCTTTCATTATTTTTTAACTGAAAATGTATTTTTGAAGGAGAAATTCCGCAAACCTGGTCTTTTACTTTAGTTACCGCACCTAATAAACGCCAATCCATTTTTCTCGGCAATGGGCCTTGACTTTTCATGCGAATAACATTTGCTCGATGATTTCGTTTCATCATTTTTGGTTGAAAGCCATGAAGTTTATCAAATTCTTCCGGGAGCTTCAAATTTTTTAAAGTGCATCTAATTACTTAACATTAAGAAGAAAAAGCGAAGGGAAAAAAGACAATTTAGCAAATAGAAAATAATTGATAAATCACTGCTTTTTCTTCAAATAAAGTATGCAGTTAAATTTCGATATCATTACTAAGAATACTATTTATAGTGATACTTTGAAACTTTCAGCAATGTTTATGACAATGAAACAATCTCAAAATAAAGGAACAAAGCGAAGAGTAGTAATAGAAAATGAATAATTAGTATCTGTAATCAGTTTACCATATCAGCTAAATGATTGATAGCTACTTCATATGTTTCTTCATCGCGCTTATAACGTTTATTATGTTCGTTAATTTCTTTCACGTTATTAAGGTACGTCATAAATCGACGATATTCCAAATTTATTTCTTCGTCACGCTTGTCTTTAACAAATTATATTAATTATATGCCAAGTTAAAATTAATTGATAATTAAAGAACTCTAGCTTTTGAAAGAATATCCCTAAATTTTGAAATTAATTGATAAACTTACTGTATTTTCGCTTATAAAGTTTGTAGCCGTTGTATTGCTGAATAAGATGCTTACTACCCAATTTTTTTGCCATCAGTTTCATATACCTAAAAACTCTACTTACAATTTTGTCTGATTTCAAATATAATTTATGCAGTTCCATTTCTTCTTTTATATATGTGACTAGTTATTTCGAAAATCTGCAATATGTATTTCTATTGAAGCTATAATTGGTGCTGTATTTGATTCGGAAAAGTTTTCTATATAATTTTAAATGGTTAAATATATGACTACGCGATATTTTAAAAATAGTAAAATTTTCAGCCTACTTACTTTGCATCACTTATCACTGATAAAGCTTGGATGATTGCAGAAAACAATGATAAAGTGAAGGGAAAAAGAAGGATGAAGCAACTTTTCATTGCTGACTGTGATAATATCTTTATAAATATAATATTGCCTTTTTATAAGGATTAAGTTACTGATAATACTGTTGACATGATGTCACATTAGCAGATTTTTTTCCTCCTTTCCCCCGCCTCTACTTTCTTTGATAATTTCGTAGCGATTTAAATGTTACACATTTGAGTTTAAATGCAAAGATATAACTCTTCTCGTAAGCTTCTCAAATATAGCAATTTTGATGCATTAAGATATTCCTGCCCTCATTCATTTTATTATCATTTTGTTGTGGCCTATGTTTGACAAAAATTGCGATTTTCCCCCTTACAACGACCATTCTTTTCTTCATTATTAAACATTAGGTATTTAAGCTTAAGTGCAAAGACATAACTTTTACTTACAAACTTTATTATCATTGTAATACTTCTCAAATAAGTTGCTGATAATACTGCGACGTATCTTAAGAATTAAGACTATTTTTTCCTACATAAATGTGCTATAACAAAAATTCTTTTTCTTTTTCTCATCAATAAAATAGAAAAAAAAACTTGCTAGCAAGTGTTCTTTTTATTTTCTATGCATTTTCTATTTTGCCCATCAAATATTCTTATCTTAACAATAAATCGTCATACATATTCACTTGCAGTGTTGTTTCACAAATAGAACAGAATAGGTTGTAAATGAAAGTTTATTCAAAAAAAACTCAACGAAGTTTCTGAATTATTTGAATTTATTTACTCATCGAAAAATTCATAAATCCGTAAAATGAAATAGACAGTTAACGAAAAATCAAATCATCGTAGAATAATAGAATTTCAAAAGGAATGAACATGAGCAAGAAAGGCGATATCTCAGTCTTTTTTAGATAGCATACTGGAAACATCCAGAAATCATTGAATGGAAAAAAAAGTAAGGTTTTGGGATCCTTGGAAGTTAATTACATCATTGCCAAAGCCAAGGCTTCTTTACATGCCAAGAAATTACTTCTCTTCTGATAACAACTTCATCTATTCGAAAGAAAAATCGATAAGAAGTCAAAAACATTGTCGTCGAGAATACGCAGTGTGAACGTATAAATTTATCAGTTCAAGTTAAGGTCAAGAAAATGACTTTGATTTGAAAGATAGGTTGGTATGGTAATGATAACAGTATGGATAAATTTCCTGATAAACATAATTTAGATCCATTTTTTGGTAACAAAAGTAGAAGATACTTGAAAAAATTTCGTTTTATTTCTTGAAATACTGATCAAGATAGGCTGTAGAAATATGCTGGGTATCCGAACCACTCCCCAGTGACTCCATATACTACAGTTAATGAACAGTTAATGGACGATGAATTCTTTCCTTCAACACTTCAAAATGTGTTACCAAAGGTAAATATTACAAAAATCTATATAGATAAAAAGAATTAACCATTGATAAGATATTTGGGAAACAAAAAAGTGTTTTGATGTGTCTAGCTTGCAGCATTGTTGCACATATAAAGTTACATAATACTCTACTATTATCAGTAGTAGTGCCAGCTGTCGGATAAAAGTTTTATTTGATAACTTACAGAATATCTGCACATTCAAATACGATAATGATATCCTCTGCTACATTACTTTAAAGCTTTATGTCCACTGTTAATACCACTGCAACTTTTTCGTTAAACATCGCCGATTTTCATGTTGGTGCCATCAGAGTTATTCAGGAAGCTATCATTGTCATCCAGCGATCCGCTGGCAGACGAAGGGGATGGGAATTTCGCAGTGTCCGTCTGTCCTTACTGTCCTGTCATATGTTATTGTTGTTTAAATGTTTTCTCACCTGCTCGTATATTTCTTTATTTAAAATTAGCGTTAGTTGTTATTTATTAATCTCTGCAATGCATCTATAAGTTTCTCTCTAGAATCAGCGAATAGAGTTTTCATCAGTTATGTGTTAACCTTTTCGGATTAGAAGTTTGTAATAACTTCTGTTCCTATTAAGATTTATCGGAAGAAAATTTAGTCGAATTTGCAGATCATGCAAGCTTTTGACAGTCTTTCTTCTCATTGTGCTATCCCTGAAAATCTGAAGTGGGATATTTTCATCCAATTATCAATGCACCGGCGTTGTTCATTGTATCCCATTTATTTCGAAATCTTTCTTCCAAATGATTTTGACACACAGTGTATCTTTTACTATTTCGTAGCTGTTCAACTTCGTGTCATGAATTTTGTATATAATTATGTCATATATTGTCTGTTATGAATGCATTTTTTTTGTATATTTGTATATTTTGTCAGGTTTGCATCAAATTTAAGCGCGATCGTCTTTTCTGTCACTGAGCATATGTGTCTTTACTGATGCAAAGCAATCATGATAATGTGGAAGAAGCGTGTGTGTCATCTGTATTCAATTTATCTATCTCAGCAATGTATCATTTATGTGGACAGCCGGTAGCTATTGATTTACTCAACAATAAAACCATTTGTGGCAATGTATTCACATTTGATCCAATTAGTCATTCAGTTGTAATCGTTGTTTTCGCACGTAATGCAGGTATGATTCTAAATGTTGATTGATCAAACTGGTTGAATTAATGAAGCAACTTCTTTAAATCGGTGTTGTTTATTTTGGTTCTAGTATCTCTCCTGAGTTTCGGATTCCTTTACTAATGAAAAGATTATGTGGTAAAGTTTTCAGATTATAGAATCTATAAAAAATGCTACAAAATTACAGTAATCTGTGTTGAAATCAGTAGTTGTACCTACATTTATTAATTTATTTTCAGAGCCAGAGACAGTGCGAGTTTTACCAGGTATATCGATAAAACATTTGAGAAAACTAGATAATAATCAGTTGCCGGATGGGTGCATTAAAAAAACACCTGAGCTGGAATATTGGCTCGGAAAGTTGCTTAAAACAGCACCACAGTCATCTAAAGAACAGGTTTCAGAAAGGTATTTTTTTGTATGGATCGACTTTATTAAATCCATATGTCTGCAAAATATGCTTCATAGCATTATAAGTGTCAAAAAAGCTACACATATATTCCGAAAAAGTTCAATGCATATATAAAATTTTCGATTTCATCCTCGAATTAAATGGTTTTGGACTTTAATCTTAGTTATTTAAGGAATGGTACTTGACGTGTACATGATTTTTAGACGGAGAAGATTAATTGAATGGTTAGAGCAGAATCAGATCCAAGTAAAAAGCGACAGTGATGGATCAGTCACAGTATTTGATGCCGTACGGATCGTCGCACCCTTCACAGCAGAAGATTGCTTTTGTGATAATGCTGTCATTTTATCGAGAATGAAAAAACTGATTTCAAAAGCTCCTTAAGATGAACTTTTCTTTCAAGAAATTAATCTCTCTGTGCAATCGATTGAAATTTTCATGTGTTTTTATTTTATATGTACATGCCAATAAATGAGGAAGGCAGAATTGTTTCTTTGATAATTTACTGTTTTATGGTGGAATTTACATCATCCTTAGAGGAATACTTGCAGATTCTCCAATTTTCAAAGACTGACTATTTCAGCTTCATAAGTTTTGCTACTTTTGTAAACTACTTATTCTCGAGAAGCATGCTTATATGTACATTTATGAACGCATTTCATTTTTATTATACGAATAGATTGCGAAAATATTCTGTAAACAATGTTTGTTGTGCATGCTCTTTCAGTTTGGATTCCTAATCGGTTTGAATTATGTAAGTGTTTTAAGGAAAAGTAACGTGGTGAAAAGTGAGAAATGGAAATGCTTTATAATGACAACGAAGCAGTAGCAGTTGTGGAAGCTGAACAGAGTAGTGAAGGAAATACTAAAGGTGAAGTGATTATGGATGAGGAACTTTCGACGAAAGGTCGGAATTTTAAGGGAAGATTTCTGGATGGTAATTCGGCAGAATTAGTTGATATAGAGCATGATGAAGATAATAAATGTGGCAGTAATAGGATTGTGGAAGATGCTCTAGAAAAGACTATAAACGAAGTTGCAGAGGTATGATTTAATTACACATGTAAAACTTCCGACTTTTATACAGTAGTATTAAACTTTTTACTAAAATTTAATAAAAAATTTTAGTATGTGATAGGGCGGGGTAAAGATAATTATGCCAATTTAGTTATATCTTTAGTTATATTTTGCAGACAAGTTTGCAGAGTGCTGCTGTTGAAGGAGAAGATCTAACGAACGAAAATTCAAAGTATGATCAATAATTATGTTCTAAATTATCTCCCACATTTCCAAATTTTGATTAAGATGATTAACGCATTCACCTTAGTACAATATGATCAATTAGAACAATTTGCAAAATTGTTGGTTCAAATTTTTGTTTCAAAAGCTGATAATATGATCATGTATTATATTAAGAATTTATTGCCTTCAATTCATTTATTTGCATTGCAAAATTTGCATGATGATTCTTTATGTGCATGTATACTTGGAATTTTGCTTTTTGAATATTTTTCATTTCCTGCGTATTTATTAAACGATACCTTATGTAATTAATAAGAGCTAATTTAATACGATTAATTACATAAATCATTTTTCAATTAAATCAGTTTTGAAAAAAAGCGATATTAAGGAAGAAAAGCAAATACGACTGGGATGCACCGATCGTTAAAGACATTGTCCGAAGAGTTAAAAATCACCGATTGTCCCACGCCAAAGCAGCTGAACAGCTTTCTCTATTGATGGATGCGAAAGTAACATCCATTGGAGTTCGTTTGCAAGTTGTTAAAATGGCGAACGATGAAGCACTTGCGGTGAGTAATTTGCACTCAGTTTTGAGTTATAACTTACACTGTCTCCTCTTTTCTGGGATCTATTGCGCGTATGCACTTCACATCTTTCATCCTCTAATAATAAAAGTATGTAGATTATGTACGCTAGAAAAACAATTTGTAATGCACGCCGAATAAAATTACATGTATTTGCATGCAAATGAATACAGTTTTATTTGCAAAATTAATTTTCGAGTTCTCTAGTCTCCAATTTCAACTTGGAATGTTCCTCGACCAAAAGCGTAGAATCGAATCAAAAATCCGTAATTTCTTAACTTGAAAAAACCAAAATTATCGTGATGTCATTTCATGAAAGATTTATAGAAGCAGGATCAGCGAAGTAGCTATTCAAAAACATTCAAAGACGGTAATTCTTCCCCAGGTAAAACTACAAGCAAAGAAATAGATGTGCCAGTGAAAGAACGTGAAAGTAAATCACCTGTTTCATATCGTACGAGAAGCAAAACAGGTATAAAACAAGATGTAAATGGTTCACAAAGTAGTAAATCAGAAAGTGGTGTTGAAGCTCACATTACTCTACCAAATATGGGCGAGATCAGCGGTCAGTGTACTGGGAACACCAATAATGGAATTAGGTAATGGCTTTTGTACTATTTATTGAGTGATGAAGATGATTTAATTCGTGAGTTTAGTCACTATTTATAAATCATAAGGAAAAAATTATTTTTCGAGTAAGAGTGGACTAATACTATAGAGAGTATAATGCCTCCTTTTCATTTGATTTGATATTTCTAGAGTATTTTCTTTCTCGTAGATAATTTAAGAAAACTATTATTTTTATAATCAGAAATTGTAGACATAGTCGCCTTCTGTTCATTGGTTGTCAAATGTCTGATTAAAATTTTCTTGAATTCAATTAGCAATTTGAGTAATTTTAGTTAGGTAATCCATTAGAAAAACGAAAAAGAACGAAACGTTTGCAGTTTACCAATAACAACAATGCAAAATGATGCAGCAAATAACCAACTTTATTTGCCGATCATCATTTCACAGCCAGCATCTACAGCAGGAATGGCTACGAAAATGGCACCACCAGTTATTAGACTTTTAGATAATGAAGGGAAATTGACACATATTGCAGTAGCTGAAAATGGGAGTTACAAGTTATACAGAGTAAGTGAAGGAGGTACAAATGCCGAGCATGTGCAAGTAGTTAATCAGGCTGTGTCGACTGGTACTGCTTCATGTATGTATTAAAGAAAAATACCTTTTTTTAATTATTTGCGAAAATTCCTTTTTACCAAATTTGATTTTGCTTATGGCTTTAATATAACAAGTTAAACTGCGATCAGATGGCTTATTTCTAATGATCTTAAGATAGTTTGCTGCATTCAAGTTGAAGTTGCACCACCAGCAAGATGTTGCGCAGATTCTCCTTGCATTCCATTTTTGAGGAGCTTGCAGTTATTTACTTTTTGAAATGAATGATTTTCAGATGTTTTAGTTCGTAACATAAATGTCTTTCTTAACGATAAATCAGTCTTGCTTTATTTGCATTAGTAATAATATATTGAATTGAAGATAACTCAAAGGTATTTTTTTCATTAAATGTTAGTCAAAAACCTCAATAGTTGAATTTTTTCGAGATGATTAAAATTTTTTAGCAATGACTGAATCCACAAAAAATATGGTCACACCGGGAATTCTGAGAGTGACGAAGTCAGAGAAAAGCATAACACCTAGTTGCAGTGCTAATTTTTACATTGAAAGTGTCCCAGCGCAGCAGACTTTAGGAGCCCTAGTGGGTATACCGAAATTCGTTAATCCGCAGCGTTATGGTGGAAGTAATGTGTACACAAGGACAATTGGACCTGTATGTTATCCTTCTAAACACCTTAATGTTTTTATTATTTTGATTTTATCAAGTTTCATGAAATTTAAAGCTCTGGCAGCTCATATTGTTGTTGTAAGTAGAGAATTTCACATAAAGTATGTTTATTACAAATTTCACTATTTGGAAATTAAATTTGATAAAAAATGTTCTTTTTCAGGTAGGAACACCCAGTTCAATTTCATGCATAAGCGGCATGCGGTAACTTTTTCTGCAGTGAATAAAAGAAATTTTTTCCAAATTATGTCTGTAACAAAATTTATTTTCAAGATTAGTTCATGGATTCGGAGCTCGAATCAAACATCGACTCGGCATTACTATACATTTGCTGATGATGATAATTCGAACGCTTGACCATTTATTATAGAATATTGTAGAGAATATTTGTTTTAGGTCTCGAGCTGAAATAAGAGAGGAAGTTAAAAGATTAATTCGTTGCTTAAAATCTCAACATATTAATTGTGAAGAGGCTGTGAAACAATTGTTTGAGTATGCTGGACTGCATTCATCAAAAAGTATTTTACCTGCTGCAAAAGTGAGTCGTTTTTCATAAGAAAATAAAAGATTTATTTTGTAATTTATGGCGAAGGTAAGGTTTATAGAAATTTGAACAAAATTTCCGATAAAATGTTATTATGAGATCTCATCGCTGTTTGCAAAAATCATATCATGTTTTTCATTTGTTAATATTTCAGAATCTCTGCAGATTTTCATGTTATAGAGGTTGTGTTAATATTATGCACAATCTTAGTTTCCATTTATTATAAGATACAGAATTGGAGCAGATATATCAGAGAAACACTTTCTCTCTTGAGATACAAATAGTTCCTGATATTTGAAAGAATGCGTAATTCGTTGCTTATTCTGAGAACTTTATGACTGCTTGATCAAGTAGTGGAAATCTTTCATGATTAAGGAAAATCATTTTATGCTAATGGCTTGATTTTTCAATACGTCAAAGCAGTTTATTTATAGCAGATGAATGATGCTGATGGCAACAAGCAGAAGGCGGACAACAGGTCAGACTTACTTCTGGAACGAAATGTTTATGCCGTATAATGATCTTGCTTCTAATGTCGAATCAGTTAATCTGGTCTTTGAGATTTGTCGGTGTCCATGATTAGAGAAATGATTGTATAGGCTGGTTCTAGAAAGCTGTATGTGATATAGTAACTGATGTAAGATAGAAAATAGCTTCGCTTGACTGTTTCATGATTTGTTTCATGTTTCAAAGTGCCTCATCTAATGATTATATATATGAGAACCCGTATCATTTCAAACAAATTTATTAAGTATTTAAAAAATATTATGATGAAAAATATAATGATGACATATTAGCATTTATTACAGTGTAGATTGTGAGACACGATTGCAACGGGAATGTAGTGCTGACGATGGAAACGAACTGTATACAAGGCTAGTTGATGAGCAGGGAAATATGAACATTGCCATTGCAGAAGGCGAAGGTTATCGTGTCTACCGGTTGAACAAGGCAACGCAAAATCGTGAATTATATAAATGCGCCGATTGTGACTTATTACATAAAATCAAAAAAGATCCAGTAAGTGACGCGTGAAAAATACAATGATGTCCTCACTGATTTGCATGGAAAATGCTTATTGGATAGCGATTATGAATAAATAGTTGATAATATCCGCACAGTATTGTGGAAGACTACTAGTAATTATTTTGAAACATGAAGAAATAAACTGTAGTGGATATGTACATTTATTTCTCCAATAGGTGAATTGAAAAACAACTTTCAGTTGTCAAAAAATTTATCAAGTAATCCACAAATTTTGTTCTTTCAAAAACATGATTTCAAAAGCCTTTTTGTTGTTGGAAAATTTTTTCGATGTTTTTTTTTCAAGATTGCGATAGTCGAAATTGTCGATGGTACATTGGTGGGTGACATTCATCCTTCACACCATCCAAAATGTCCCTTGCAAACTTTATCTGTGAAAGATTGTGAACAGAATTCGGTGAGCGATGAACGAGAATCTTCCTTATATCCCGAAGCTACCACGGCATGTTTTTTTTTCGATTTTCCACATTTAATTTGAAGGAAAAAGGCTGGAGGTTATTTGAGATATATTTTTGTTAACATCCTCATTTGTTTCAGGATGTTGAGGAAGGGCGAAAAGGAATTGAAGCGAGGAAAGGTGGTAACCCAAAGCGTATGTCAAAACAAAACGGTCGTAAAAATCGACAATCGACCAAGTCACCAGTCAGAAAAAGACCTAACGTTGTTCCGGAACGAAGTTTAGGAATGACATTAAGAAAACGGAAAGCAAGGACCTTAACTAGTCCGGGAATTTATGACTCTGAAGTAATGAGTTAAAAGTAAATTTCTCTTTTAGATTTGTTTGTTTCGATATGTTTTGAATAGGGTACTTTGGGTAATGAAAGCACTAAAATGAAGTGAAATTAACGTGGAATTAGATTAGTTGATTATCAATTATCTAGTCCAGGAATTAAGCAGAATTTTAGTTTGAACTCATGGATTTTTACGGTGTTATGGTTTTTAAGAATTCATTATTTTGCAGTTCTTAAAAATTTATTTTGAAATCCACTTCGCTGTATATTTTGGCTTCCGTTTTCTGATAGAAGAATGGGAAAACATTTGTGAAAAAAATTCATATTATAATATTTATATCGCGTTCAAAAAGTAAAGTTGCAGCAAAATCCTTTTAATTGCGAAGTGAACTGAATTTGATAATTCTGATTCTAGATTAGGCAACTTCAAGGTTTCCCAAAGAAAAAAGAAATAACATAAAAATAATAATAAGTATGCCGAGGTCGTTATACTGTTCTACATTATTTCCATATTTTATCTTTAACACAGTTATTAATTGTTGTATGTTATTTCTGGCATTTTTAAGAGCACGGTTGAATGATATTTGCATGGAGATTTTTCCGGTTCAAAAAGTATTTTGAATTATGCACTTCGGTATCTTTCACTATGATGTTACTGTTAATATATAATTTGGAAATACAAGCAATGGAAAAAGTAGGGTTATGCGGAGTGATATAAGGGTAAATTAATTATATTGTTTTTATCCACATTTTTTTTTAAAAGTTGCAATAGTCTCATTAACACGGAATCGTATTAGTTCATGAAATACTTTAGTTTAAAAATTTTGTACGGAATCAATAGAAGAGCATTTTATAATATCAACGATTACAATAAAAACAAAATGAACTTTACTTATTTTTTATGAATTAATTTTCCTTTTGTTTGATGCATTTATATTACCCTATTTATAAATCAATAAATCGGTTACAACAAGTTTTTCTTATGAAAGGAAAAAATTAGCAGGCGCTGAGTGTTTTTCCCCTTTCAATAAAATATGAAGTTCTAAAAGCCAACAACGTCCGGGATGTTAAGTAAATGGGCGAATGATAGCACTGCTCAACATTTGATATTTAACATTTATCTTCTGCAGCGAAAGCATTGGAAGATATATTGCATCATTGGTACTGATTTGTTCAAATCAGAGACGAATTTAATAACTTTATCAAGAAGTTTGAGAAAAAGCTAATGGAATCAACTTTAACGTTTTGTGAAGTGACAAGTACCAAACTAATATATCACGATTAACAACTATCTGATTTACAACTCGGATGTGCGAATCTCTTGAATGACCTATTCATGGGATGGATGATTGATGTTGGTCTCACATTGATAAACTTCTTTTGCTCAAACGGATCCTGCATTCAAGCAACTGCGGCATTGTAACTTGAAGGCGAAGATGGGAAAAGGGAATTTCGATAAGGAGACAGAAGTGAGACACACTTTATTTTCAAGCCCGTATCATTAAGAGAACTTGTTGTAAGAAAGGAAGGGAAAGAGTGCATCCTGATGGAGGATACAGACAATGGGAGAGTGCAGATAATGTATTTAAAATGGCAAGTGAGAGAAGATAGTCAGAATTAGTTTGTTGCGAAGGGAAAATTAAAGCGGTGCGGGAGCTTAATTGAGGTTTTGCTGTTATGGGTCTTGAATGACAGTTTAACTATCTCTAAATAATCTGAAAGGGAATAAATTTAGAGTATAGTGGGGTTATATTTTTCGGTAAAATCTTTCTACTGCAAAGGTGATTAATTTCAATATTCATTGCTTGGTTCCAAAAAAATGAACATAACACTACTTCGTTGGTAGCATCAATTCCTCATGGAAAATTTGAGGAAAGAAGTGCCTTTTTTAGGTACTAATGTAGGAGATGCTAACTAGGTTTAAAGCTTGTAGAAACAGGACAGAGACGCACCTATTTTACTATATGATCATTATTTCCTATTTTTTGAGACTTTTCAGAATTTCTTTTATTGTAAGGCATTTGCTGATTTCACGCATTCTCTGAATACTTCTCAATGTTGTAAAATGACTTTATTTTTTGATTTTTTGGTAATTCGCAGACTCATCTAGAACTTGATACAGTTATCACTTTTTTCAATATCTTCTGAGTCTTCGTTTTTCGGTTTGTGATGAAGTAGAACTTGATCATAATTATCACTCTTTTTAGTTTTAGATTTGCCTCTGATATTGTGATTCTTTCCACAAAAAAGAATTCCTTTTTCTAGAAATTCTTGAAATGGTCTTTTTTATCCCGAATATATACCCCGCCCTTTTTATCATTATCGTTTTTGTTAATCCTCATTTTGCTTTGTCATTTGTACCATTTTTCTATCTTTTTTTTTTCAAATTGTCTTGCTTATTCCTCTTTCGTCTCCTCCTTTGTTTTCCAGTAAATTTTTTGGTAAATTAACGCAAAAGAAAAGATATAATTACAAGTGTTGAGCTGGAACGAATTGTTTGAATTACGGAAGTGAAACTTGTTCAAGTAGCGGCGTTTCAAATCGAACTGGAAAAATTTTTATTGAAGGATACACGTAAAAATCTATGAGATCATATGGCAGATCGTTAATTTACAAGAATGGCAGAAAATAATGCGAAATGGTTGGACGCATCGTATTATCAGAATATGCCGAATTCGGAAGGTAAATATGATAAACGTACATCAAACTTTATCGATTTGAAACTAGGATTTATTGAAAAATCAGTTTTGAAAATCTCAGAATGTCAGGTTTAGTGTAATTTTTCTTCATTTATTTTTTTTCTGAAATTATTTAAACATCAAAAAACTAATATTGTGAACAGAATTCGGTGAGCGATGAACGAGAATCTTCCTTATATCCCGAAGCTACCACGGCAAATAGAAATAAGAAAATAGGATGGCAGATGCTTCCATAATATCTGAAGCATCCATCATGTTTGTCATTTCTTACAGCTATGAATGTCCGTCATGGCATTATGCTTAATTGTTTGTATTTATAAGTAAATTGCAGTAAACTGGGCGCAACTAGCACAGAAATGGATGCAAATGCGAGATGCCGGTGAAGTTCCTCCAGTAATATCGGATGATTCCATACCACCACCACCAAAGAAGGAGCTGCTACTATCACATCCGCCACCGGCACCCGATGGACTACCGGTAAATGGGTCTTTTTTGCCACCTGGTGGGTATTTGCCTACTATGCCTGTTGGTACGTTTTCGAATTATGTTATTTGCTAAATTTAATGACTTTATTGAAACCATATGCATTTATGTATCGCCTGTTGTTGTTGCTAATTCTGTTAGCTTTATTTTATCTATAAAATTTTAGATGCGAATTTTGCAACTCCATCGCCTTGTTGGATACCACCTTTACCGCCAAATAGTTTCGGACCGCCAACTGGTGGCGCATTTCCTCCTTTCATGCCACCTGTTCCACCATGGATGGGTGTTACACCCGTCCCACCTAGTCCATTTCCACCAGCGCCCCCTTACGGTGATGCAAAGCTAAGTGTTGACGAGGAGGAAGGGGGCGAGGCAAGTTTTGATTTACATTATTCCCATATTGCTTTGTTTTGCTCAGTATATTTTGTTCAATTTCATCTGTTCAGTTTTTCAGTTAGAATGTTTCGCATGTACAAAATAGTTATTTGTATTTTATTCAGGTCTGCAGGTTGAGTGAATGTAGTGAATGATGTTAAGTCTTGGATATGATGAATATCATCAAGTTTCAATTTTCAGTATTCACATTATTACAAAGAGTGGGATGAGAAGCAGAAAAGTGGTCGGCGTGATAATGATTCAGATGATTCAGAGACAGTTCCGGAAGGTGCTATGGCTCATTGGCTTAAGCCGGGTCCTGGTTGGGCACCACCACCAAATTGGTATCATCCGTCACGTCGTGACTCTCCATCAAACTCTCATTCTATGCCTTTCATTGGTTGGTTTATCAGTTTGACTTACTCCTTGTTCTTCATGCGTATAGTCTAAAGCAGACTGCTAGTGATATTACACCGTCTTCAGGTAGTTTTTCAGATCAACAAACACGAAAAGCTTTACCAGCCTGGATCCGTGAAGGTTTGGAAAAAGCTGAACAAGAAAGACAAAAGAGACAAACGAAAGAAGCCAAGTTGCGAGCAGCCGAAGAAGCGGCGAAAGCCCGTCGTGCTTCCAAAGGATTGGGAAAATTTGTCAGTTCATATTCATAGATTATTGTGCAAATATATTAAAAATTTTTGCAAAATTTTCATTTCATAAACTGATAGGAATTGTTTATCCTGGGTGATTTGTAGGATTCGGATAGTAGTGAGGATGAAAATGGTACAGAAGATGCAAAAGAAAGGATCAAGCTTGATGGGGAGCCAGTATTTCTGCAAAAAAAAAAATTGGAAAGGCAGCAGGGACAGTTGACTAAAGATACAACGGAAATAAATTATCGAACAGAGGAAGAGACTCGAGAAGATGCAGTAAGTACCTAAATATTTCTATGAGATTTTAATATTTCCAGAAAAGAATGGAGTTAAGAAATGCCTTTCTAATTATATTGTATTTACATTTATCACACTGTTTAATATTTCATATTTATTATATCACTATAGTACATCGTATTCCTCTTACTGTGTAACAGAAAATTTTCATTTCGTTACTTATTACATCGAACAGTGTTTCTCTTTAAAAAAGTTATCTTAATTTGCGATATATTCTCCTACAATAAAAGAAATTAAGCTAATTGTTATAGGCCAGTTATAGACTAATTGTTATTTGTGATTGTCTGAAAACGTAAACTGATGAATTTATGACATATATGGACATATATGACATATCTAGGAAAGGATGCATCTTCCTAATTTTCCATACTAATTTGACTTATTTACAGCTCATGCTTTTGCGACGTTTCATGACTGAAATTTTGCTGGAAACAACGGATGATGAATTAAGTCGTATTGCTAGGGAACAGGTGGAATTTGCTAAGCGTTCTGGTACATATTTTCGGTTTTGAAATTTAATGTTCAGCAAATAATTCACGATTTTTTTTTTGGCATTCGTCATCTGAAATTGTTCCTGCATCCATTTTTGCCTTTTTTTTGTTTTTTCAATGGGCAATGGTGATCGAAATAAAAAAATGTCCCAGTTTCTGAGGTAACAGGTTATATTATTCAAAACTAACAGACAAGTCACTTCTTGTGACTTCCACATTTTAACATCGCAATTTCGATTTTGAAAACGATCAATTAATCAAGTCGAATATATATTTAGCCCAGCCAAAAGTTCTCGCCCAAAGCTCGGCTCTCGCCGCTTTGTGTACACTTGGTAAGCTTTTATTACATTTCGCGCTGTCTTTTTGTTCTTTTTTGATTGGCCTTTTAGGTATTCATTATTTTGGATCATACTCTGATGATTCCTAATGAGAGTTATATTTGGCACTGTTAAAACTTTTGCTAGATTGGCTGCCAGTCATAATTAAAATTGCATCCTATTGAATGTCTGACCACTCTTTGTATTCTTAGGACGCTGTTTTCCATCCCACATATTAAGCTTTCTTTTTTGAGTGAAATGACCCCGTCGGTTCGAAGTATTAATCATTACGGTCCTCTGTTATTTCGACCTTGGGCATACAGCTAGTGCGACGGTTCGAGTTTGTTTGTTTGTCATTTGTTTTCATTTGGTACGACTTATGACCTTCGTCAAGCTCAATCGTCCTAGCTTTTAATCCTCCTTGCAAAACATGATTAATGGAAATTGGCTTTCTGTCGTTATCCCTAATGTATTTACTGATTTCACACCTGCACATAGATCTCGTAGTTCAATAAATAGTTTAAAATTACAATCAATTCAGGTGCTGAAAGCGATGATGAATCGAGTGAAGAGACTGACGTGAAGCAATTCAGCGAATCAACGAATAAAACGAAAAACGAAGAATGTCCGAAGAAGTCAAATATAACTGATGATGGTGATGGTGGTGGTAATGGTGATGATGCTTTGTTCAACGTGCCACTTCTTCCAGTCCTACCGTCTGGTGCTAAGAGTAAGGCCAAGTTAAGTAGCAATGATGGATTCTCTTCTACAGAATCCTCCCAAGGTATTACTATGCATCTCAGTCCATGTGACACACCTCACTAATACATATACATCTTCAGTTGGAAACCAAGGATAATCGCGTGCATGGGTGCCACCTTTCTAACTTTCAAATAGAAAAGTGTTTAATTCAATGCGTGAAAACCGAGGATCCTTAAGAAACTTTTGATTTTCTTACGGATAAGAGCAATATTTTCGGGATACTGATTTTTTCTTTAACTTGAACTTATCCCAGAAGGTTTGACGGACGCCCACTGATTTCCGAGTATGGATTAACTTCCGTACTATTTTCACGTGTTGCAACATTTATAGGTATGGCTAAATTAGAAATTTTTATTTTTAGGTGTTGAAAAGAAAAAAATTGCTGTCCAGGAAAAGAAGAATGGTGATGACGGGCCGTCACATATTACGCTTCCGAAGATGGATAATGATGCATGTAAAGAAATAGGTGAAATTCCAGAGCTTTTAATTTAAAAAGCTTCACCGTTTTGTAACAGTGGTCACTATTTCGGAAGATAATTGCATTTGAAATGCTAGAGTTCTATTTTTTTGTACATTCAATACTACTCAGATCTCGTCGGATAATATCTCTTTCTTATATTATTTCTTTGTTTCGTGGAAACATTAAAAAATATGGAAAAACCGAATGTCAGCAACACAAAATTTTTGTTATTTTCTCGAAAATTTATTGGTTCAGTTTTATGTGACATATAGCGGCACCTGTTTCATGCAAAGTTTTTGCTACATCTACGTATTCTGCCGAAAAAGAGAATAATGCTTCTTAACTATATGTCTAGTTAAACCTTTTCAGGTCAAAAGAAGTTTGATTCCAGTGGCGATGGAGATAATAAAAAGGATAAGAAGGAAAAACATTCTGGCGAATCAAAGAAGCAGTATCAGCAAAAGAAATCACGAAGTAAGGAGCGCGCAAAGAAACGGTAGTCATTTTTTGTCTTTCATTACATATCATAGGTTATTTGTTTATCTTTGAAATTTTTGTAAAAAAGATATTTTACGAAAATTGTGTACTGGTGTATTTTATCTCGAATTAATCATTTCGATTATAAAATTTTTCGCTATATTAAATTTTCCATATAATTTGTAAATTTTTTCTACAATCAGTTGATTATTCAACTTCTTTTTCTTGGAAATAAGTTAAATGGTGAGTTAGTAGGTTTTAATATACTTGAACTTCTCCATTTTTTAAATTTACGGCTTTTGAATTTTTTAGACGACGTGGCAGTAGTAAGGAAGATTTGACAAAAAAAGACGCTGATTATATATTAGATGCGTAAGTTCATTTAAAAAATTTAATTTTGAGGGCAGATTTGTTTGCAGTAAGACTGGATAAATCTATCTGCGTTTATAGTTGTTAGAATGGTAAGATAAGTGCTTTAGATCCGATAGTGATAGTGATAAAAGTGGATCTCGAACTCCCGAACATTATCGTCGAAGATCAAGCAGCAGAGAGTCTTATCACAAACGACGCCGTTCAAGAAGTCACAAGAGATTGAGATCTCGATCACGTATTAAAAGGAACCGAAGGTATTCTTTTAACAGTATTGATTGAATAAAATTAACAGAACGTTTACTCCAATACTTGAGCTAAAGCGCAATGTGGCATACATATTGTGACATTTTTCAGTTTTTCAGATTAATGGAACGGCATAATTCACGTTCACGAAGCCGTGAAAGGAGACGATCTGGCGAAAGACATCACCGAGATAGGTATTCCAGAAGATCGCGTTCATAATCCAGAATGCCTGTGTTCTATATATATATATTTATATATATATATATATATTTAGAGGAAGCATTCCATTGATTGATTTGTCGTGGGAATAGCGTAAAGTACTTTGTCATATGTGTTTCAGCCAGGTCCTCGGATAGCATAAACATGCGCTTACAATTACAAGTACTTAGGAACGGGTAAGCGCGAATAACTGGTTAAGAAATGCTCAAAACAGTTTGCATAGAAATGAATTCAGAATTTTACTTGATATATTTCCTTTTATTTGTTATCTGTTCAAAGTCAGCTTATCTTTTTTGCCTTTTCACCAATGTCACCTGTTCTTTTGTTCATGGTTTTGAATTTTTCGTAAAATAATAGACATGTTAGATTGCATGAAAAGTCCAAACCTTTTCATGCCATTTAAACATGTCTTTTATTTTACGCCTATCACTTAGAGTTCTTCGAGATTAATCGTGAATCAGTAGTTGTCTAATGTCTACGTTAGTGGATGAAGCGAAGTGTAAGCGGTTAATATTGGGAATTATAATTACTAAAGTGCATGCTTCGGCTACATAGTCACACTGTTAATGAATATGGATCATATTGGAATAACAATTAATGGATATCATGTCGGATGACAGTGATAGGTGGTTGTATTGTTCAGGATTTTCCTGAAATTTTCTGGAATGTTCCGTGTCAGGATAACTAATTTCATTAATGTGCACGTTAACAATTGGGACAAATATCTGAAGAATTCCGAAAATTTCGGTTAAATTATTCTCAGTAGTTTCAGCTGTTTGTTGTTTTTTTCTTCATTTTGCATTCATCTGCGTTGTACTTAAAAGAAAATTTGCAGTATTAGAAAAAATGTTTCGAACTGGTTTGGCTAAAACATTTCCTGCATCTTTAGTTTCTTTCAGTACATGTTTTGCTGAAATTTACAAGGTTTTATGTGCGTGCAACTGGGAAGTTTTGTACGAAATCCCTTGATGATATCTTTGAGTTTTCGTCCCCAAAATTGCTCTTTTTGAAATGAATTTTATTCCAAACATTGAATAATATGATTATAGAACTAGAACATTACGGAAATGCAAGAAATGGCCCCTTTTATGAATAAAAAAGCGCATGTGTAATTTGTTGGTTTCTGTTACCGTTGTTATGTGAAGTTCAGAAGTTTTCATGATATTTGTGGTTACATTTTAACAGTTCTTTGTTATTTGCGGGAAATTCATTTCTTTGAATAATGGTGAGTATCCAAAAAATTACCTTTGTGCTGTTAGTCCACCAACAAGTATTTTGTATTTATTTTCGTGTTTATTCTGTATGTGTAAAATGTTGGAATGATTTAGAACATATGGGTTCTTTTGAATTGCAGTCCACAGATGAACTGTCTTCCAAAATTTTTTTTAATAGAATTTTTTTTTTATTTTATCTCTGAATGTACAAATGGTTTGCAAGAATCACAGTTACCACAGAACGAGCCTCTATTATTTTGTCTTTTTTTTATCGGCATTTTCTTCTTTTTCAAGCTTTATATTAATCATGAATTTCATCGTTTCAACTTCTGTGACTCGAATCAAGTACTGATTTTCTGCAAATAATAGATTTTTAACGATTTAAGCAAAAAGTGATTGCCTCTGCAAGACCCTGAACGTATAAGCCATGTGCAACAACGATGATTCGTAAAATATTTTCGTTAAAAGAATAATGAATAAAATGAACTTGAAAACGATCCGGTACATACAATAAACAATCTAACTAGTGTGGTTTGTGTCTGAAGTGATTTAGTATGCACAGAAATATGCATTCGCTATACTTCACAACACGGGACACTTAATGCAACTATGAACTGCTATTGGATATTTTTACGATTCATACTTCTATTACTCTGTTTTAAAAAGATATTAAATTTGTAATCAGAAGAGACGATTTATAGTTGCATCTCTCTTATTATCGTAACAATAATTTATTAATATTATTTCTTGTTCAAACGGAAATATTGCATTTAACGGTGAAGTAAGTTATATGAAATGCTGTCAATTATTAAACGTTGAGGAGAGAAAAAAGAAGACTTAAAACAAATAGTGAGAAGTACTTGATGACAGAACAAGATGAGACGTAACTGTTATCTAATAATCATTGACCACTGGCTAATGATTTGGATGATTGATTCTGTTTTCACATGGTATAATTGATTGATAGAAATAAAAAAGACGGAAGATTACTGTGAATGTTAAAAGTTATTCTTTCTTGTTTGCGTTAGATGCAGTATATAGAACATGATCAACTGTTCAAATTTCTTTGTTCATCTTCTTACATTCCATCTGTAGTCACATACAAATACGTTAATGAATGCAAACGACAATGACTGCTTGCTTGTTTTTACTTTATGAAACTTGTGGTTTATAGAATCACAAGGCATTTTGAGAAATTATTCGAGAAAGGAAAGAGAAAGAAACTTGGAATTTAAAATTTAGTCTCAAATTCACATTTGATTGATTTGGCAGGTATAAAACAATATTTTCATCAGTTCCAATAATTCAATTTAGATTACTGATTTGCATGTTGAAATAGAAACTCTTCTTCCTCTCCCTCCTTCTCTTCCCTCTCATCTTCATTCAAAATTAAAAAGAAAGCTTTAAACATTCCATCAGTTCATCCTAACCAATGGAAGAGAGAAGAGGGAAAGGCTGAGGTTGTGGAAGTTAGAAAAGCTACCTTATCACTGGTTTTAAAGCCATGACATTTGCTGTGAGGAAAATTTACACAACTTTTTTATCCCCTCTCTGTGCCTTCAGCTAACTTCACACTTTACATCAACTCTCCCAATCTTCAACTCCTCACTCCCCTATCCCTACCTCTTCTCCCTCATTTACCCTTCTGTATAACGATAATGCAGACGTACATACAGATACCTGTATCTTCAAGTTGCTTTCTTTGCTGCATAATACGTTTGAGGAAAAGTTGTTTGTTGTCATCGCAGAATAAATAAGCATTCAGTTCTTTTTAGCATTATTTCATTATTTTTATTCCTTTTTCTTTATACTATTAATTTTTCCGTTTTTCTTCTAGCATTTCACGTTGGATTTATTCTTATCTTACGTATGTATACGTAAGCATATAAATTATCGAATTTCTATTCCTCTATTATTATACTAATTGAATAGAACTTTATGAGTAGTAGTAACAATTATAATTGTTATTATTATAATTGTAATAACAATTATTGTTGTTAATATTACACGTATAAAATATTATATCGCAATGAACTGTACTCTGTTGTTATTTCTGCTATTGTTATTATTATGTATATTGGAAGCAAAACGAAGTAAATTTTCAAAATCAGATGAAATACTCAAAGAAGAACAGCAACAGCAATCTCTTCCATCTCATTCTGCTAAAAATAATGCAAAATATAAGGTTTCCTGGTCTTTTACTATTGTCTTATTAACTGAGTTAATGCGAATTCATTTCTAAGAAAACGATTTAATCAATTATTTTAAATGATCACTTTAAAATTTCCAATTATTTTAATTTAGTTTATTTCAGGAAAAATTATTATGATAGAAATAAATTTAGGTAGTTCTCAAATTTACGAAGAATACGAGTACTACTGTAGTAATTTACAAACTCAATTAAATAATGGATGTAATATCCCACTAATTTAATGGCATTGAAAATGGACAATCATAAGTAATTAATAAAAGTGAAAGTTAAATAAAATGTTAATTGCGCTTACAGTTTCTTATAATGTTATATTCGTAGAAAGAAACATATCGGATAACGTCATCACGTCAAGATGTCACGCAAGATGATGATAACACTATAGAAGATGTTGATGAGGATAAAATAGATGAAATTGTCCGTGATTCAACTAAAAATCTCGTCATATTCTTTTGTTAGTTTCTTTTTTTCTTCTAAATTAAATTAATATTAAAACCTGACTTACTATATTTATTCAAATAACAATATTAGAAATAGTCGTGGCTATATTAATTTTCATGGATGAAAGATGCGAAATATAATTTAATTATATATATAAGAAATGGATGACACAGTAACAATGGATTGATGTATTAAAGCAGTTTAAATGAAAATTTTGTTTTTAATCCATTCTTCTACTTATTTTCATCGTAGCAATGAAACAATGCAACTTATTAAATGTTATTAATTTTACAGTTATAAATTACTGTAAACAAACTAAAATTAGTTTCATCTTTAATCGGAAATTATACTCTTACTGTAGATGATGGATATGCGAAATGTCCGAATTGCGGTGAAGCACTTGCGGAAGTAGAAGAAATCGATGATGATATTGAGGCGACCGGATACATTGAAGTTTGTTTCAAGTTCCTTTCTTTTGTTGAGGTTCCTTTTAATCTTTCTTTTTCTAACAGAAATAGTATTATCATATTGTCTGCACTTGTAGGTAATTTCCTTCTTCCACAAAGCATTAGAAAATTCATTAGAAAGATTAAAAGAAACTTTCAATAGAAGTTTCATTAGAAATTCATCAGAAATGCTAAAGCCTGAAACGAAATTTAACAATTCAATACTTTTATAAAATTTTGATACTTATAAATTAAATTATCAATTACCACACACATGCTTTTTTCATATTCCTGGACGTCAGGATAAATTATTTAGTCAGTGCTACATTTTAGTGCGATTGATTTTGAAAATTATTTGAAGGTCGTTAAAACGGATGATCGAAGTGTTGCACGTGAGCTTGGTGTTACAACATTTCCGGCCTTGGTTTACTTCAGGCGGAAAAATCCGATCATGTACGATGGTGAGTGTACATACTGTCATAAATTTGTGTTTAAAATTCTGAAATTGTGATATCAGCTTTTTCTCTGTTTTTTGAAATCCCTAATTTGTCTGTTAGAGTATGTTTTACGATTTGGCTAATTTATTTTTCTATCAAATGTATTAATTTCAAAATAAGATTTAAAAATTTCAAGCTATATCTTGTTCTCTTAGGCGATTTCAAGGATTCAGATGCAATACTACGATGGTTACGATCTCATGAAGAAGTAGTTACTTGGGTCCTTACTGACGACAATTTCGAAGATTATACAGATAGTTATTCACCTGATGAAGGTGCACTGGATTGGTTTGTTATGTTGTAAGCATTTTGTGTTTCATTCGGCATTAAAATCAAAAAACCAAAACTTGAATATTCAGCATTTAAATGATTAGGAGACAGTTCTTTGAAATCTTTTTTAATTATGAATTTTAATCAATTGCAAACTATCTCGAATCTTTAATTGATTAATTTTTATAGTTACAATTCGGAAGAACCGGACTGTAATGCATTTGTTTCATCATGGGAATCTGTAGCACATAAGTAAGCATTTTTCATCAAATCTCGAAAATTTGAACGAGAAAATTCGTAAACGGTCTTTGATTAATGAAAGATTTTCTAGACTGCGTGGTTTAGTAAATGTCGGCAAAGTGGACATGTCGATCAATGATGATGTGACAGATCGTTTCCACCTGGAAGATGCCCAATGTCCGATATTTCTTCTGTAGGTATCTCAAGTAAAGGAAGGAAAAGTAATAAAAATAGGTTTCTTTCTAATAGGTTAAAGTTTCAATTTTTAACTTTTCTTCTAATTTTCAATTTTTGCTGCGGCAACTAATAAAATAATCATTTTGAATCTAATCGTTATAAAGTTTCAAATTTATAGCTTTCATCGAGGAAAGATGTACCGCTATAAAGATGCAGCCAAAAATATAAGAAGTTTGACAGCGTTTGCAATGTATAAATTCAAGGACTTACGTGGTTATCACGTGCCAGAACCACCGACAGCGCTTGAAAACTTTTATGAGCATGTTAAAGAGCGAATTGCTAATATTTTGGTATATTTTTCTTTTCCTTTTCAAAATTCTCTGATTTGAGCTTAATTCATTAAAGCATTTTCTCTCAAACGAGCCCAATATCACATATCTCTTGGATTTACCAATTTATCAGTCTTATCAGTCGCAACTGCTCTAGAGAATTCGATTCTGATTATAGTAGGCACATTTTAGGAGTGATGAGATAGATATGCCATCTTAAAATTTAAGCGGACCTTTGATCCAAATTTGATAAGTCAATTCGATTGATAGTATCTGTTAGTGTTAGTATAAGTCTGTTTTTAGTATACAATCATATCCAACATGTGATTATATAAAAGTTAGAACCGAACATTTATAATAACACTTCCTCCGTTCCATCTTTCGCTTATTCTTTTCCATTTTTATTCTTTGGTCTATGAAAACATTTCAGGAAGACAGTCAAGCACTCACCGTAATCGGTATCGGCGGGTTGATTGCAATCGTTGCTGCGACAATTTACGCAAATGCTAGGAGAAAGCAACATATGGTAATTGTGACGGATGATAATAAAGCAAAAACTAACTAACAGTTCATTGTTTACAAATGTATCTTTTAATAAAAAAGAAGTAAATATTGTTGCTAAACAGAAGCCATCTTAAACTAAATTCCATGATTACATGATAATGGGAAATGAATGATTCAAATTTTGAATTGCCTCAAACTATCAATTGTATTACACATAATCTTGTTTAACTTTTCTTTTAATAATATTCAAATTTCATGTGCTGCTTTATATATATATATATAAAGTATAAATTATCAGTTAACCGTTTGTTCCTTTGAGGTGAAATATCTCTTATATATTTCTTTACGGATTCAAGCAACGACCTAAATGTAACATCACATGGCATTTAACATATAAATTTATTCTCCTCTATTCTTTCATTCCCCTATTTAACAAACAATGCAAGAATGATGGAAAAGCATAAATTAATTGGAAATTGTTAATTAAATCATTCACCTCGTCGTAAGCGATAAATAATTTTACCTTCGCAAAGCAAACATATTCATCAAAAAGAAAAAACGTAGAAAATTTGACGGATATTAATTCGGCAGCAATTTTCTCTATTATGTCATTTGCTCAATATTTTTCTTCCTTCTACTTTTTCTCTTTTTTATTCTGTCTCTTCATTTTTTATGGGAAATATTATGAAAGACGAAACAATGTTGTGTAAATAAATATGTTACTGTTGTAGAATACATAATATTATTACTCCACTTCCATTAGTTATTTTCTTCTTTACTTCGCACCATTAATTAGTGGGAAACATGAATTTATGCTGTAATATCATGATTGGAAGTGTGAAGTGAAGTGAATGCAAAAGTGACAAAAGTAAATGTTCGGAATAATAAATTGAAATTTTTATTTAACAATATATTTTTGTTGTGATGTTTAAATACAACTCCTTTCTGTTTGAAGTAAAATTTTTTTCTTTATCTTGTCGATGAGGGAGAGAGAGACAGAGATCCTATGATACCATTTATACATCTTGGTATTGTATCGGTTATATATTCACTTTACATTTGGATTTCTGAAACTTCAATTAGCCTACCGTACTCGATATAACTCTCTTAACAACAACAACTTAATATTTCAGGGGTAGAGACATTTCTATATATGATGAATTATATTTAATAGCTCAGGTCGAGCTCTGACCACCGACAAAACAATCATGATTATTGTCGCACAACTAAAGAATCATAATTATTTATTCGCATTAACATTTATTTATAACCCATAAATGATACTAATCGTTTGAGTAATATTCTTACCCAACCAAACACTCAATTTAAAGAAGTCAGTCGGATAAGGAGTAAATAGAAAGTAAAGGATACAACTTGTTTTCCATCTGTACGAAAATCAATAACCCATCCTGTTTTTAACAACTGAAAGGAAGACGATAACTACAGGTTTATTCTACTTCTCTCTTTAAAATTAAAGACTTCTAATTGGTGAAAGCCGCGTTCGGAAATCTATAATTTCCTAATAATGTATTATCGCTCCGAAAATTTCGTAATAGTTATTTCTTCACATCTATAATTCTTTATTAATATTACTACTCATTATGAGATTAAACATCAAATTCCCTTTTCTATATCATTGTCATCTTTAAAGAAATAATGACAGTTGGTTACTGATTACCTGTCTTTCTTGCCTCAATTAGTCTCAAAACACTAATCATTTCCTCACATATTGAATAACTTTGATCTTTGTTCAAATTTATATATGTTGCTAAGAAGGAGTAGAAGATCTGATGAAGTAAACCACATTAAAAATTCACTCACATGTAAGCTTCTAAAGCATTTATTTTGTTTTCTTTCGCATGCGATCACTATTATTCTATGCAATTAAAATTAAGTAACTTCATAATTTAAAGAGAGTTTTTTCCTCCACTTTTTTGACTATTAGAATCAGTTTTTACAAATAGAAATTTTTTACAAGTTACTGTAGTCACTGAGAGCCATTGAGATGGAAGTTTTCGGTTTGGATAAATAATTATTTCGTTCCATTGACGAAATTTATTGGAGGGTTAACTGAAGAAGATAAACGCATATTCTTCCTTTTGACGACTAATATCCAATTAAAGAAACAATCTCAAACTTTCTCAGTTCTTTAATTTTTGATCACTAGTATTTGCCTTCATAGCATAGTATATATATATATATATATATTCATAATATATTATAACTGTATATTTTAAAGTTATAAATTCTACCAATCAGCTATTTATTTATACATTGATTTGATGGTTTAATGCTTTCTGTTAAGAATTTATGCAAGCATATTATTTTAATTATTGTTTGATCTATTTGTAAATGTAATTTTCCTGTCACAAAATCGGAATACTCCACTGTACTGAACTTAAATCCTTGCTTGACCTCCACGTCCGCAAGCACATTTCCTTTCTCAAGTCTATGCTACATTAAGTTTTCAACTAGATCACGCAAATTAAACACCAGAAATTGATTTACTCTTTCAAGAATCTTTAAACTTTAAACAGAATATGATAAATTTATTATTATAGCATTATTAAAACACATCATTCAACAATTCTAAGTATATTAGGAGAACTTCCTCTTACGACATTTTTTGAATACATTCATAACTTACCAAGAAGTATCTAGAATTGCGACTAAACTATGATAGTACAATTTTAAACTCCGCACTACATCAATAGCATTTCTTATATGCAATTTCACTTTTGCGTAAGCCCTAATATTATTTTTTCGCTACTGCTAAAATATTTGATATTCATTAGTACTACAAATTTTACGGATTAGAGGTCGGAGGCTTAACCCCTCGAATTTCATCCGTCGATTCTGCAGGTGGATGGTATGCAACAAAAATAGATCGGGCCTCTACCGTTTTAAGCAAATACCGTGCAACTGCTATCTTCGAATTCTGTGTCAAGAGCATCGTTAATCGGTTCCAATCTCCAATATTCGCAGTCAGCAATGAGCATAATTTCTAAAATTACGACTTTATTGAAAAATCGGAAATCAGAAAGAAAGGAAAACAAATTAATTTGATTGTAACCTGCCTTTTGCGATTTTGACGCTGTCAAATGTTCGACCCATTTGCTCCCAACATCTTTCCAGTCATTGAGACCAAGCTGAAATAAGTTTGAAATTGATTATATATTTAAAGAACTTCAATATATCTATTTTTTTGATTTATTATTCGATTTATTCTGCAGATTCATTAGTCCATATCATTACTTCTATAATTAGCCAGTTCAGAACAAGAAATACAGTCCATGCAAGTGTCATGATTATGCATCAAATTTTTAATGCGAAAATCCAAAAATTTTTACATGTCTATTTATTGAAATGACTGCCGATAAATGGAATCCTACTTTACACGTAGCAGAGAGATGGCAAACAAGTATTGATCAAACAAACAGGAAAAAAGTGAGAAAATCTATAGCTGGTAATGCGGTATCACTTTTTCTCTACAAAAAAATCACCAATATTACGATCACAATAAGGAACAGGCAATCTTAAAAATTTTCTTCTTCAAAAATCTTAACGATCTCTTCTCATACTCCAAGCAGATTCTAAGGCATTTGCTAAGTAAAATTTAGCAATATGGAATAAATGACCTTAGCGAAATAAAAGCTTTTGCTCCAAAAGCCATGAGCTTGTAGGTAACGACAAGCGTCATCACCATGCCCAATCAAAAATAACATTTGTACACCATCTGCAACTGTGCTTTATGTAAAATAAATTTAAAACCAATAAAACATATTAAGATTTCACAATAAGGGATCCTAATCGACAGGCAGTAAAAGGATTATGAACAATTATAAATAAAGTTTCACCACCTGTCATGCATTCGTTCGCAATAAGATTAGTTGCAACTAGTTTGATAATACTTTGAGCTCCTTCCGAAGAAACATTTGAAGCAAGAAGACAAGCTCTTAATGCGCTAGTACGACATTCCTCATGTGAATCAAGTAACAACTGCATCGCCCAATCACGCTTGAAAAGACAAATTTCTGGCAGAATTTTTGAAACAACTAAGAAAATTTTTGAAATTTGATAAAACAAATGAACAAAACTTCTCGAACGAATTCAAATAACCGACCTTTTGCAGAACAACTGCAAGATGAACTAAAGTATCAATTTGGGCAGAATTCAAATCAGATAAGCTCATCATACATGCAAGGAGTTGCTCAGCTCTTCGCTGAAACATATTAAACATACAAGTAAATAAGTAGACGATGAAAAGAAGAAACATGGTATATCATACACTAATAAAGATGTACTTTTAAATGTGATGGGCTCCAAAATATTTGCAGTCGCGATGAAAGCGATGTATCCTGAAGTGTGGATATCATCACTGACCATAAATCATATAACCATCGTTCGCCGAAAAATCGATGAACCACAGGATACCGATAAAGACTATTACAATCATATCGAATCTTGTCATTTATTCTTAAAAGTCCATGCAAAAGTATAACTTTCGAATCATCGTTTGAAATTTCTGTTAACAGCTGCGAAGAATCAACTTCAAGTAATAGAGGAATATCTGTAATATATTTAAAGTAACGATAGCAAGTAACAATACTAATAAATAATAGTGATGTATTGCAGTAATTCTACGATCATCTTTAGAATATTAGTCAAGTAATAAATTTAAGACAAACTAAAAGAGAGTAATTTAAAAATTGTGAATTTCGTATTTCTGTAGAATGTCTAAGTTTTACACCTGAATGATGACGAATTTCAGAAGAAACAAACGATATACAACGGAAAGAATTATCCGAGCAAACTACTAACGGACACATGTTGTGCAAATCAATATCCAAAAATGAAATTGAAGTACTAACGCTATTGTATTGCTGAAAAACGAATAACATTCGAACAGAGAAGGTTAACATTAATGAGAATAACTACTGAATACAATTTAACATGCAAAAGGTTTTTCTCGAAATTATGTTCGTCAGAAGTGACGGAAAAATTGAAAAGAATTGAAAAAAAAACAAAAAAAAATCAAACAAATATACCACTTGTTTGCTTTAAACATCGGAACACTATCATTTGTTATATATAATTTAAATAATGATAAAACAACGGTAATGTCATAAGCTTAAAATAAAATAAAACTATGCTGAAGTAGGAGAACGTAATTTTTGAGACAAGAATTCTCATAAATTTCGATAAATCAGAATTAATGAATAATTACGATACAAGGCTAAAAAATTGAAATTTTCATCTGATTTACTCTAGTTTACCTGAAGTACGACAAGCTTTTCGGAATCCCATAAGACAACAGTATGTTGATGTAACACTGCGAGCGTATGATCACCGGGAATTCGAGAGAAAACAAGTTTCAAAATTGGTCCCCTAGTAGTGCCACGTGTTTGATGACACTGTCGTTGTCCTAAATCCCACACACCTAAACGTCCCCAAGCATCACCCATTGCCAGTAAATCATCTTTCCATACCAAACATTTCACTGCTGCACCACTTTTCCACTGCAAAAAGCTTAAGGAAACTTATGATAATCCATGAATTTATATTAAATCTCTAATTACAATCAAGCTAGAAACGAACACTAGACTTTTTTTTAAACTATTAAGAATAAGATTTAAAAAAACTCCTTCTATTATATGTAGCTATTTAAGATAATATCACACAAATTCGACTTATATATACCTGTGAGTTCACTTCCTTTCCATCTCTGACATGTAGGCCTTTCACCACTACATGGTACAAATGGCACTCCTCATCTAAAATAACAAGATTCTCTCGAAAGACCGGCTCATCTCCACGTGAGATTTGTTTCGCCGCATGATGTTTTCCTGACCAAGCCTAAAAACAGAACAATTCTGAATATTTAATCTTGGAACCATAAAACGAGCATAGAAATTAAAGTGAATTTAGTTGCAAATTAAAAAAAGACTGGAACTACCATATCAACAATAATAGGGCATGATCGAGACATTCTTCTTAACAAACGCATCGACTTCAGATGCCAAATTTCCAACGGTTCACAACGGAAGCCAATAGCAACATAGCAACTAAACATAAAATATTGCTCTTATAGCAAATTATTTAGAAAGACAAAAAAATCTTAATACGGTCATTCAGAGACATCAGAAGAATGAGTTACAAAAAAATTTTTTTAAAAACGGATAAAATGTTGGAAAATTGGATGAAGCATCCAAAATATTATGCGTTTTGATTGCTTACAAGCAAAATAAATTGGTGGATTAAAGTTATTTAACTATTGGTATAACAAATACTTTTAAGAGAAGAGGAAGAGAATAAAAACCGAGAAATCATAGCTGGATTGACACTGAACGATAATAATAAGAAGCAAACTAACTTACTAGTAGAACGATACCCGCAGCATTTCCACAGGTGTCTCCTCCACCTCTGGTCTCAATCTTCTACTTTCACCTATGAAAAAAGTATTATGAATATTATCCACAACATTATTGTGATAGTTGGAAAACTTTCGTGATAGTGCGAAATATTGTACCTGTTCGAACATCCGTAATAAAAATATCATTTTTGACTAGTGACGAAGTGCTCAAGGAGTGAACATATGCGGCCGAAATAAGTTTATATGGTCCACACCAGTCTATGCATCTGTAACTAGTTTACGCAGTATTTCTTCGGCTAAATGTTATTTTAGTTGGACTTGGAGTTGGCAAAATTAATCGCGAAATAAAAGTTTTGAAGGTAATGTAGATGTACAAAAAAAAAATATATATTCTCTCTAATAAAGAAAAGATATTACCAAAGAGTAGCACATATGCTGAATAAATTTTCAAAACAGTATAAAAAATATGATATTGAATGGAAATATGATAAGCTACTTGATAGGGCATGTATGAATATGTAGCTCTCGGAAAATTATTCCTGTTGAAATGTCCACCAGTCGTACAATTCCCTGATTATTTCCGAGAGCAGTTAACTGCATTATTTTACTTTCTTCAACATGCTCCGGTTGCATGCGTACCGTCGTTACTCCTTGACCCAATGAAAACATCTGTGCTATGTTTGACATCCTAAACTGATGAATTGACCATCAAGAAATGAATCAATTTACTTATTAAAAAAAATTAAAAGAATATCACGTACTTCAAGTGACCATTTACTGAGCAGCACAGATCTTCATCAACGCTAATTATATTCGTGATGTAGCATGCCCGATAAGGCAGTACTATGTCATCTTCTTTTAGACTCTATAAATACGAAAACTATAGGAGAAAATTTCCAAATAATTCAAGTGATGATAAAATCATGAAAATAAAGACTTGAGTCAGGAATTGTTGAACATAGTTCTTTGAGTACTCAAGTTTTGAGGGCACAAATGGTCTTGTTATTAAAACACAAGAAATTAATAACAAGGGAAGAATGAAGCCAACATGGTTCTGAGCAAATGTAAAAAATATATTGAATAATCTAGCAGCGAAAGGAAGATTAAATAAGAAAATTAAAAATATATTTGTCACAAATGAAGAAACAAATAAAATAAATAGATATATGCGTTGAACGAAATTTGGAGTTACAATATTCAGGTAGAAAAATTGAAGCAAGATCCAAAAACTAACAGATAATTTACCACATCATTCCATTCTCAAACTATGACTTTACAAAGAGGTATTGCTTCAACTATATAATCCAATTTTTTTTAAATTATTATACCTTCTGATTTTTTTGCTATAATTTCATAAGAATTCACCATTATTTTAAGCAAATTAAATACCGGTAATGGAGATTTCTGGAGAAATACATTTTTCAGACCTGCAAATTTTAAATTGAAAAGGAAAAATCTACCTACCAACTGGTAAATTGAAATATTTCCTGAATTGTACAGTAAAGCAACGGTGGTTTGTGTAACAGGACACAAGGCTGCAGCGGATATCCGACAATGATGTGTTTGTCGCTGTGTCTCCCCCGAGTACAGCAACTCATAATTCAGTATAGTTTTTCCCTTTTCATCCTCCACTATTGCGCAAGATCTCCATTCAATGATACCATTGGAATATATGGTTACGAAAATATCACGTTCACTACAAGTCATTAGACGCAGTAACGGTGAATGGCATAAGTACCGCCAAATAATACAACAACATTCCAGTTCAACACAAGCAATCTAAAACAGTGATCAGTCAAAATTTTAATTGAAATTTAAGTTTGTAGAACTCATAATTTCACAGATTACAAAGGAACTTATCGATAACTGCACTATATTAACATAAAACTAATGATATTAATATGAAATTTATATGAAATGATATATGCATATAACTTATCGATATATAACTGTATTATATTTGATTACAAATTCATATGCTAATCATAAACGTTTTGTCATTCAGTACAACCGACATCCCTTCATAATACGTAGCGACTTCCCTAATACGATTAAAGGATATTATAGCTAGTATCTTTAACTCTCAAACAATTTCATTTAATAAGCTATCCAAAGCACCTTTTTCCTCTGCTGGAGATGAGTTTTAAAAAGCATAAAGAGCATATACACTACTGACAACGTAACTTTCCTTATATTGAAATTATAATAAATTCTATATTTTTTTATTCCGCCTTTTCCTCCTTCTCCGCTACCTCTAGGAAAAAATGAAAAAGTCATGTTAAAAAGAATTTGAATTTCAATACTAAAATTTCACTAATTTTTAAACATTTCCCCCAGTTATTCAAATTTTTTATCCTCCTCTTCTAAATAACACCATTCTAAAAAAAAAAAATTCAACCATCGACGTAAAAAATATCTGAAACAAACGATGTTCAAACCTCATTTTGGGTTGCTGCAAAAAGGATATTTGGAAAAGCATTGTGATATTCAATCTGCGTAATTGGCATTGCAGTCGATACAGTATCAAACACCACTAGCGAAGTACCTCTTCCTGATGGAGCTTTATGAAGCAAAACATTGTCAATGAACATTAAAGAACCAACATCGATTAGGCTAACTGAAAATCAACCGTATTAAATCAATGTGAAATCATTCTTTTTCTAGTGTTTTGGATACATTATAGTTTGAAAAGAAAAGTGAGACTTAGCAAATCAAATTACAATTGTAAACAATATTTCGAATTTCTATTCGATTGCATAGTAACGGGAAAATAATCCAATGAATTATTTTTTCCAAATTTTATATTTCCAGCACATTTCGGATAATTTGTAACTTCAATTAAATGAATTTACATTAAAAAAATCTGTACTAACAAGTAATGTTACGCGAGTCGAATGGATCAATAGAAAAACCGTTAAAGGTTTGCGAATATGTTACACTCCAAATACGATCCCCGGTCACTATATTCCATAGAATTAAATTATTCGGAGAATGTAATACCAAAAGAAAATCACGACTTGTATCTTCCCAAGGAAACCAAGTAAGACCTGAAAATTTTCAAAGGAAAAAAGCTAAACAGCAAGACAAGCATCAACTTTTCTCTCTGACAAACAGTAGTAGATCCAATGCTTTGATTTCCCACCTAACTATCGAACCGTCGAAGAACCAAGAAATATATATAAATATACATTCATTCAAAGTTGATCTGGTGAAATAATATCGCTATAAATCTTATATATATATATATCTTTTTTTAATTTCACAAGCAATGAATAATAATTTTAGGAAAAGAATGCACAATACTTCCTCATCATGAAAAATGAGAACTTACTTAAAACTGCACTATTCGGAACAGAAAAAGATGATAGTTCGATACCCTCTACAATATCCCATACAACTACTGTACCACCTACATCAGCAGATGCACACCGTAATCTCACTTCTGTCGAAAAACCTATTTCTTCTTCTGATGAGCAGCAAATCTGAAAATATTCCTAGTATCAACTTAAACTATTCTGCTCTTATTACTGCATATATATTGAAAACTATCACAAAAGACGAGAACTGTGATGATGATTCCAAAATTCGTTTGAGTAATATTACCTATTCCAATGTGTTACATGATAAATTAATTTAACAAGGAATCCAACCAAAAAAATTTTAATAAGCAATGATAATGAACGTTGATAACGAAACACCAAGGGAACAAACAAACATATGTGATAGCTGAAGTATGTCGCTCGAGAGTTTGGATAATTTTATTACGAACTACATCAATTATCACAACCGTACAATGAGCACCATACACCAGCAAACCTTTTTCATTCCTGAAGAAACACGACAATACATTCTACCGCTTAAAAATTGCAAGAAACATCATCCATCATTAGAAGGTTCCAAACTTACAATTCCAAATTTCTTTCTATTTCCAGTTCAAAAATCTACATCATTGTGATTTTGAATAAAGATTTACTGCATCTGACAAACATAATCTGGCGGAGTGAATTGTTAGCTTCGAATTTTATCAAACTAATGAGACAGAGAAAATTATTCTTTCTGGAAGGAAAAAAATACAGCTATTTTTTATTTAATGCTACGACTTAAATGCTTTTTGTTCAATGCGATGATAATTCTGGCAATCAACCGGTTCTTCAGTTTATTTCTTAAAAATAACAAAGAAATGCATATCGAAGAAGGATTGCTCTCTTTTGGTATTGATGGACATAAGAATCATATATAATTTACCACGACAGTGCGTCTTTATTACCAGGATGCAATGAACCAGGCAACGTCACCGTTACCATACTTCTTCAATTTTACGAATGATTATGATATTGATAACCACCTTGAAATTCATGTGCAAAAGTCAAACCCACTTTCCATCACATCATAAACCAACTGCAACTGTAACCTGGAAGAAACACTTATCTCGCATAATGATATTTGAAATTTGATTATAGAGATTCCATTTTTTATTATAGTTTCGTCGCGAGTATTCAGCATAGAAGCTGAGAAAGTAATATAATATCAATTGTAGTATCAATATCAATATCAATTGCATATCAGTAATATTAATTGCTGTGCGAAATCTTTCTACAACTTCTACAATTCATAAAACTCGTGGCCGTCGTAGTGGGTAATTATGACAAGAGACGAAGGATTGTATGGAAAAATTCAATCTACAGTTCTCCGAAAGAGAGATGAAAAGCAGGGGAGCTAAAGAGTTTACTGTACGAAAAATGTTAAAAATTGACCACGAGAAAAGACTACTGATCGCTAAATTGCCTGAATAGGAAATTAAACGAAATTACGGAGGAAATAAACAGGCCAAAAAATGAGCAAGAACTCTTATGGGGAGCGGATAGAATTATCAAAAACTTTCACAAGTGAGGCAGTTTCAAGAGGCAAACAACAAAAGGTATGAATTTTTAACTCTCAAGATTCAAAGATATTACAACACGACACGTCGATATATGCCTATCAGTATTTGAAGAATGAAAATGAATGAATTTATAAAGTTTGAATTAAACCTCTCGAAGATACAGCACGAAAACACCCTGATAAGTATCTGTTTATAACATCAAATTTCTTGGCACACAGCTGATATTTCCCGGTCCCTATGTTGAAAAAAAATGTCTGGAAAAGATTGCTATTTCATCTTTATCAGAGCATGTGCAACACTAACTTCGGAGCTTTGCAAATTATTTTCCGCAATATGGGAAGCAAATTATTTCTTCAAACAATTTTGTTTCCAGCATTGAATATGCTGGGATTTCTATGCAATTCTTTTATGTCGAAGAATTAGCGACAACTACAAAAAGGAGTGTGCCGAATAAAACATCAGTTTATGACAAACATGCATCATCTTCAAACATATTTCTCTGTATTACGGAAATTTTTTCCAAGAAAATTTTCTCTTTATCAAAATCACTATCACCCATAAACTTATGATTCAAAAGAATGCTTTGTATTCTGACGCAACTGTGATGCAATACGATCCAAATCTTTGCGACCCTAAAATAAAAAACAAAACTGAACATAATGATTTGAAAACGGAACAAATTATAAAGAAATGGAATTGAAGCAAAAGTGAAATGAGATGAAATAAAAGTACACCAGAATTTTTCGTCATAAAAATAATAAAAATTAATCTATAATGAAAGTTTATTATGAAAATTGCCGAGGAATTTTCATGACTGATAATAGCATACGGCAGAAAAAACCTTGAATTGATCACATGACAAAAATTTGAGTTATAAAAACACTTCCAAACACAAGGAAATTAATAGAGTTTGATGGGTATTAATAATCTTCAATTTTGGAAGATTTTGAAAAAAACCAATAAAATTCCATAAATTATACTGGAAAGAGATTTCATCATGATCGTCTGAGTAAATGGAAGACAAACCTGTTTAGTCAATATGCGTCCTTTACCATCGGGATCTTTTTCTACCCACTTGATGGCCTCCAATGTTTGCAAAGCCTTACGTATAACTGAACCGGATGATTTCACAAAATGATTTGGTGATACACCATGCCGTTTGTTACCACCGTATACACGTCTCAGTGCACCAACACCTAAACGGTATTTAAACTATTGAGAGAAATCGTCCCGGCAATTTTGGCGTTCCCTTTGTTTCAGTGTTCTGAAGTTATTATTCATTCTTCTCGCACAATGAGAAAGAAAAATCAAATATAAAATTAAATACATTAGGTTGGATCCATAATTCAAGAAAGAAAATAATGATAAAATTATATAGTAAATAAATCTTGATTATCACAAGAGCATATATATGATATCGTTCATGATGATAGTACAAAGCTGAACAAATAGTTGTCGCAAAAACGGTGAAAAATATGAAATGAAACTTTTACCGGTGGGTGAACGAATGTATAAACGACGCGCAATGCTTGCAGTTCGGATGTAGTACCAATCACTATCAATCGGTGCCAGTTCCTTGTTCTGACCCAATTTAACGACATCCGACCAATCCGGCACTCTTACTTTACCGCTTTTTTTCAAGAAACCCGCAATCTGACGTACAATTTCATGTTGATCAACATCTTTAACGCTCGTCGGTTTCACCATACCCGTTCACTTTCGCTTATTGACCTCTCTTGACCTTAATTTGCAGTATAGGCTAAATTCGCTTAACTGCGCATAGATTTCACATAAAAAATATACGCCACGTATTTTCTTCTTTCATCCTGCTAGACGTTAAGAACATCTGCCCAAATCTTCTCTAACCTCAAACTTTTATCCGTAAATCACGTCCTATCCTTACTTAACACTTACTCAAGTATCCAGCTTCAGCGATCCTATCTAACTGCTTACAAATCTTGGCTCTGCCATTCGTCAAAAGGAATATAGAAGTTCACCGTTTATTCAGAGACACCAAAAACTCTCTTTTCCTATTTTACTCTTTCCCTTATGAAATCATCTGTATCACTTTCGATATTAAATTCCGGATGACAAGAACTTCCGTATCCCGAGAATCCGTTTTGGATAGATTGCCTCCGTAATTTCTCAGCAAAGACCAAAGACCAAGCCGCAAAATGTGCATTGTTCGTTTCAGACAGCTGCAGCAATATTCCTGTGTTTGCGTCTCGCGTTCCGGCACATGGATGTTAAGAGCCGGAAAACTGACTGCAGGATGCAGGATCAGTTGAATAATGCACCGAACGAACGTGAGAGGACTAATGGGATAGGAATAAAGAGTTGGACCGAACAAGTTTCCGTCCTTATTTTACCCTCTCTGCTGAAAATTCCGTAAATGATACAGTGAGCAGACATTTCCCAGCTTTCCGATTTTTCCTCGACTCATGCCGATTCTTTTACTGCGCTTATCCGATTTTGCATCCGATTCAAATTCCTTCACAGTTATTCACTGTTATGTGTTCCTTAGTTCCCCAGTAAAACATAAATGCTATAAAATTTTGTAGGTTTTGTGAATATCGGAAAATTTTCGGTATCTCAGCTATGGTAACCGATTATCAGCAAGATATGCCACCTTCAGGTGGATATAGTAAATTTAATTGGTCTCGAACCTATCCAAAAGTTCTTTGGAAAGGTAATCCTTGCTCTTAAACTTTATATTTGCATTTTTTATTTTACTCGAATGTGATATTACTATCAATTTTCAGCCTAAAATAACTTTTCATATTTCATTAATATGGGTACAGATGGATAGGGAGTCTGCTTTATCAGTTATTTCAATGAACTGGTACATTGAAATAATTAAAGTTCCAAATTTACCTTTTAAATTTCTACATGCCAAGTGTTAATCGCTAGCCGTATTTTGTTTATTTAACTGTAAGAGTTACTTGATGGCGATGCAGTAACAGAGATTGATAAATTAGCTATTAATCCTATTTTGTTGATGATGAAAAATGGATTGAAAGACTATGCGCCGTTATTAATTCCTAATTTTCCAATTCGGATTGTGATTGTAGTTAAATTGATGACAGTTGACATTGTAAACTTTCCAAAAACTTGAAAGGAGAGATATTATGAAAGTTTTGGAAAAGGGAGAACTTAAAATTCTCTAATTGTTTTCTTTTTTTCAGCTGAAAGGCTACTGGGAATCGTTATTTTTTTATTTGGATATGGTATTTTCCAGACTCGAGCTCTTAAGCGTGCCATTCTGTAAGTTCCATTTTCTCTTCTGTTTATTTGCCAGTTGTTCGATCACCATTAGGAAGTTACTGTCAAGAAATTTTGAGCGAAAATCTGCATGTTAGATTTCCAACTGTATAAGATAACGAAATATTTGCTTTCACGTATTTGAGAAAGGTACTGTTAGATTTTCGGCGGAACTATTGTAAGATGGTTAATTCGGATAACATGTTCAGATAGCATCCGCTAAGTTGTTTACTTGCATAATCTTTTTCTTAAACTGCTAGTCTTTTACTTTAACTTGGAAATGAGGCTGAAATAAACCAAATGTTTATGTGTTATAGTACGGAAAGATTTGAAGATAAGGATTTATATATTGCGATGACGCCATTTCTATACGCCGAAAGAGATCGAAGGTTTTCTATGTTTTTTTTTCTGATTTTCTTTCTACAGTGACTTGACCTTATTTACCGAAGTACTTAATTGTATATAAATTGTAAGTAAATTAAGCGACACAAGTCTCTTAAAAAATTTTCGCGAAATTTTTCCGACTGTTTACGCAATTATCGAGAGACATGTTTTAGAACGACCTCACCGAAGCAATACCGTATATAGATATTCTAAAAGTCTTAATTTGTCATATCTGAAAATTCTAGTCATGATCTTCTTTTACAAAGACGTGGAAAATTGCAGCAAAGTTTCCAAGACTTTCTTTCTTTTCTGTGGATTTACCACATCCTAATTAGTTATGGGATTTGATCAGGGAAATGTATGTTAGCTGTAACTTCATAATTTAAGTCACCTGTTCGCTAATTTCACGAGCGATCGTGAAGTGTATTTTTGCTAACGAAAAAGTGAATTATTTGATTTCAAAACTCTTGAACCTTCGCTATATTTTCCTTCTTTACTGATTCCATTTAACGATAATGGTGTGTTTTGAGTATGCTTCCGAATAACTAAATTTTGTAGATGGCTGAAACTTCTAAAGCAAAATCGCGACTATGAAATAAAATTGGCAGAAATTAGTAACGATAAAGCCTGGAGAGTTGGAACCTGGTATGGCGAACCTGTTTATTTCACACTACAGGATCGTTGGTGGGATCCAACACCTTATGTAAGTTTTTCGTTAGAAAAGTTATAATTTGCTGGTCACAGGTACGGAAATATGCACTCATTGGAAAACGATTATGGCCGCATTTAATATTTCGTTTAGTAATTTTAGGTATTTTCAATGCCTAAAATTTTCTATTCGCCAGATTTTATTTGATGATGAGCACATAAGTTTAGAATAAAGTTTAAACAAATAAACCTGTTCTACTTATGGTGGTGGTGATTTCAAGAGTTCTTTCTTGTCATGAACAGTGCCAGAATCTCAGAGGTCAGGTTATCAGAAATACGAACACACGATAATTTCATCCTGTTTCTTGTTCAGTTCAAAAATTGAGACTTTAAATATCATTTTACCATATGCTCAAGATTTAAAAAAAGTAAATCGAAATTAAAACATTTTATTTACAGGAAGCTTATGCGCATTCTCCGATGAAGAATGTCCACGAAGACTTTATATTTACACGTCGTGCAGATCACGTTTAACGAAGAAAGATAAAAGATTTTAGGCACATTGAAGACATAGTATATAACACTTTCTCTTCACTGTCTCTTATTTCTATAAGTTTCGTCATTATTAGCTAGCAATTGCAAACATTGCGGCGATTGCATGAGTGAACAAAAAAAATCAGGTCATCAAATTTTCCTTCAACTTAGGAATGCTTTCCAAGTAAATGTTAATGTGAATTTGAAATTCCAGTTGTGTAGCTAGTGCCTGTATATTAAATTAATATGTTATGATTTGTTGGTATCATGAGCCATTTTGAAAGACCCATGCTTGTCTTTATTCACGTATGATCTAGTGGGAAGTGGACAATATGGGACAGTTTAAAAAAAAATGACGACATTTGTAGAATTTTTTATATCCCCGTTGTTATGATTTATCATCCAGTGTTAGAATAGTTTTGAAGTTATCGTCAGATTTAGCAGGCTTAAAATAAGTACTTAAAGTAATGCTTTAATAAAACCGCTATTTACAAATGCAATATCAGTTATATATGAAATGAAATGATATTTGTCTAGTGGGATTAAACAAACTTTTATTGTTGTAAGGTAAATGATCGTCTTATCTATTAGAAGGTATGATCGCAAAACTTGTTTATTAATGAAAAAGAACAAAAGTGTCGTGCAATTTGGTCACCCATCAATATGGAAGGGCAGACAGTGCATTATTCATCAATTTTCATTTTCAAAAGGCAGCTGAAAGCCTAAAGGATTTCTATTTTAACGCAGATACCTATGAATTAAGATGGAAATACATCAATGACAATATCAAAGTTGAATCATTTTTTCTTCATACTTATCGAGTATCCTCCACCTGGTTGTTGCACCATCTCGAAATTATCCGTTGATAAACCAAAAGGTTTCAAGCACATATTTCCAAAGTCTTTCAGTTTAGAGATCATTTCCTGAAATAATTCCATTATTTTTTCAAAATACACAAGGTCATCAATTTTTAAAAAAACTGGTATTTACGTGTTAGTCACACAGTTCTGAGTTGATAATCAATGATATGTAATACATAATGAATATATTTCTGAACAATGCATTCTGAGTTAATTAACGGTATTCGCACACAGTTATCCCTCATTATTTGTTGTCTGTTTTTCAGGTGACTTTAAATGGCATAATTTGAGAATCATCTCAATGCTCAATCTTCCTAGCTCTTTTAAATTTTCAGAATAGAATTATAATGCACAATTTTTTAAATGTTTTTAAATTTTACGATTCAGGATTTAATCTGTTAATGTGTGAAGTTCCATACCTTTTTCATCCTTTCATTCCGTTCATCAATTGCCCGTTTCAGATCAGCAATCTTCTTGACGTAATCATTCCTCCTTTCAGGGTACATTTTTTGTAACGATTCATAATCTTCAATGGCTTGCTCATATTTCTCTTCCAATTGAGCACAGCAGTGGGCACGTCTTTCTAAGGGTTTGTCATTGGGTGCACCTGATGCCGAAATAAAGTTGGTAGTAAGGCGGGGTTCACAGCACTTTTAATCAAAAATAGTTAAAGATCAAAATTGAATTTCATCTATAAAATCTATTGAAGTTTTATAAGGAATAATCGAATCGAAAACTACCAATTTCTAATGCTTCATTACAATCTTCGATAGCCTTTTCCCAGTCTCTGAGTTTCATATACGCAGCAGCTCTGTTGCTCAAATATATTGCTCTGCAAAAGAAATTTTTATCGCTCTTTTTCTTTTTCTTGTTCTGTAGATCATTAAAAGATTTCAAAAATTTCTAATATTTATCATTAATACTGAGTAATTGAAACCACAAACTAGCAAAATATAACAACCTGTCATATGTGTATATGAGTGGACAAATATCCAAAGACTTCGTGTAGGAATGGACTGCTTCATACCAAAATCCTTGACCAAAATAGTCATTCCCCTGAAAATCTAAGAAAATAAACATCCTTAGCTATCCAGATCAAGATACGAATATAGCAAATCACAAAAATATAAAATATGATTATGCTCGACCCACGACATATATCACAGAAGACGACTCAAAATTCTGCTCTTTCCACAAAAAGATTGAACACATGAAGGGGGAGCCTTAATTTAGAATGTATTATAAAGTTAAAAAAAACCACTTTAAATCAACAAGTCATACGAGAAGAATTTTACTTGAGCTTTTAATGTTTTAGATTGTTCTCGAAGGTCGTTTAACTCTTTCTCAGATAGTATTTCTTCTCGTTTTCTACGCTTTTCCAATTCCTCTTTCTTCTTCGTCTCATTCACCTCGTTACAGCTTTGCTTTGGGATACCTTTATCTGCAATTCTTAATCCTCCAAAACAGACAAAAATCATTGACTCTTATCATAGAACTTCAATGTATATGAATCTCCTACTGAACTGTTGATTCCGTCAATGAAATAAAACTAAAAGAAAAGTAAAAAAGAAGGAACTAGAACAAGTAAAATTTGATTTGAAATTAACAGGAAAATTAAATAGAACAATTTTGATATCTATACCGTTATTACTTCCATCTTGAATGCCGTCATTAAGAGCTTCGTGTACAACGTCATCGTTGCCATCATCTGTTTTCGCATTAATGTCAGCCTCATCATTTATAGAAGATAAACGAAATGGTGCAACGAGATCATCAACATCATCAGCTTTGCTTGTTCCAGCCATCGTGGACAATGTTTATTAAACCTATGATAAAATCGAAGACTTTTTACAACAAATCAGCACAGCATATCTCCTGCTACAGTTATATGTTGAGAGTGGTTCCTCATTGAATTTTGGACAAGCAAAGTAAAAAGTTGTTAAAATTCAGTTTTCCGGCATACTCACAATGCCTAGTCCGTTAAATAATCGTCTTCAATCTTTCTGCAAAACCTGTTTTGGTTTGAATTAACTTAAAAACCTATATTCTACGTATGGATTCTTCTAGGACAATTAACTCGAGAAACACTGTAAGGTGGAAAACAGCCACTTTTGATGGTTATAATCAGTCAAAAAAAGAAACAAATGAATAAAAATTAATCTTCACAAATCATTTCAATTCATTTGTATATTATCATATATTTCCTCAAGCAAATTATACCAAAGAGATGACATTTTTACAGACATAAACATTGAACGAGAACTGAAGGATTCTGATCTTACTAGATAAAAGTTTCATAAAATTACTTGGGATATTCTGAATTTCTGATGCCGTTATTGATAATTTTCAGAACACTTTGAAGGACTTATTCTGGGATTCATGAATAAACCGCAGTAACAAGATCTCAGCCCATAAATTTTAGCTACAATATCCGGTCGTGACTTGAAATCTTGTTCGAGAGACTATTTTAAATAATACAGCAAATAGCAAATAAAAAAGTATAGGCGAAAAAAAATTTTTTTAATATACAAATATCAAACCAGTCAATTTTGACATACTTGGTTGTCATTGCTAAGTTTACAAATTCGTAAAAATCAACTAATTTGATATAGCGATATTAGAGCAGTTTAGACTTATTTTTAATGTAAGAACACGATAGTATTTCAGAGATGCCATCTAGCATTTTGACATCATAACTATAATATCACTTAGGATACTTATATCTCTGAAGTTAATCATCAGAATTCAATATCTGCCAAACGATATACGTGATACGTTATAGTATTTTGCCTTACCTCATCTTTGGTTCAAGTGAAAATAAATAACAAACATGTTACATTTAGAAGAAAATTAAAAAGTAAGAATCAAGCAGGAGATAAAAACAAAGCCTAATTCGAGAGATTACAAAAAGGGATAGTGAGATTAAGATTCAAGGCTAAGCAGACTGCAAAAAAAATGCGACAGTCGCTATATGACGCACAAGCAACATTATTCTGCAATAATCAAACGGAAAATATCCTTTCCACATTTAATTACTGATGGCAATACGATTTAACTTTAATTTGACAAGATTTGACCAGCAATGAGGAAATATGATGAAATATCCAAAATATTCATATTAAAAAGGAATAATTTTAACTATAGCATCAAGAAAATCACAGTAAAAAGGTATTGATATGAAAATTTCCGTTTTTTGTTCAGATACATTTTCAAACTAATTTAGGCACACTTATCAATCACTATAACTGTTATAAATCATAAATTCTACATAGAAACTAATCTTTGTTTTCGAACGCTGCAAGTTTTCGTTTGATATCAAGTTTCACTTCAACTCTTGAGTCTAATTTTGCTTCAGGATTTCCTGCACCATCAAGAACCGCCTGACACTCCAGCATTGCACTGCGCAATTTATCGATGCAATCAGCCATATTCAGATGCTCCGAATAAGTTCGACACGATTCAATCACTAACAGATCGTTTCTGAAAAGTAAAAACTTTGCTTAAATAAATTTCATTCGATTTCACATTTGTGATTAAGCATTATGTAATGATCTTATTATATTAATATGAACAAATTTTATATTTGCAAACGAATATTACTGCATTTTTCAGCGGTTATATCTAAATCGTAAAAAATGAAAAAGGATATCATCATATCTGTTTATTGGGATATTGTGCACCACAACGACTGCCAAAAAATCACTAATTCAATAATTCTGTTTTTGAAATTAAATTTCTTTCTTTATGCTTGTGTCAGTACAAAATAATTGGGCTCAAATATGGTAATCATGAAACATCCTGCAAAAACAACCACATAGTCAAAATATTACTTTCTAAATTCACTGTACGTCTACAAATTCATGCACAAACCATTTAACATTTCGAACTTTGTTTTTATCCTCATCCTATTGCTATTTTTCAACTAATAGTACTAAAATTTCTTACTTATGATTCAGGTACGTAATAGAGGTAAGCAATAACAATAAATGACACCAAAAACTCTAAATTTCAATCTTCAAAATCTCAAACTAACCGATCAATTCTGTGTGGATAGCGTATTCGCAGCTCTTTCGCTATTCCAGTTGGAATCCAATCAGCTTTTAATGGAAGGCGAAGCTCAACTTGGGGCGTTTGTTCATCCTCTCGAAAAGTGACAGTCTTTTGCAAACATTCCAAAGGGATTCTGCCATCAAACTTTGATGTGGAAAAGTGACGACGCAGAAATGAGCATCGTAAGAATAACTGAGGTTGCATAACTAAATTCAGAATTGTTCTTTATGAAACTCATCGAGAATTACCATCGTCCCACTGATCAAAACACGATACAACTGCAGTTCCCTGAAATATTGGAACACTCTGTGAGATCCTTCTAAAATATCCTATTCATATGAAAAACAGATAATTATAAAGGGAGAAATTTTTTCAACCATTATACAATTATATAAGCATACTATGCACTTCTAAAAATATGGTTGAAGAATAAATCTTGAAATCACAACTTTAACAATCATAAATTCCTTTTTTTACTGCAACTGATGCTTCCAAAATGCATGGTACAAAGTGACTTTATATAGTGAATAGCGTGCAGCATTAACAAGTTATCACAATTCTTCGTTTTCAAGCAGTATTTGCAACCAAAATCCAAAACGATGAGTACCCTAATATTACGAATCTAAGCAAGTATTAAAAAGAATTCCTAATCCATCCGTTTTCTTCTTCTTGCTAATGACTAATGCTATTCTTATGGTTTCGCAACATTAGATATCATTCTGATGAAAGAATATTTACAAAATAAGCAATGAAAAAAAAATTACCTAACAAAGCGACACGTGTACATTAATTATGAATCGTGATAGATGTATTTCTTGTTTAATACCACCAAGTTATAATAAGTTTTGTCCCACCAAGTTAAATAAATGAACTTTGTAAAAACAAAAATTCAGAACAGAAAACTTGTCGAAATTTCTTATAAGTGATCAGAATGCATAATTAATCATCAAATGAAATGAACTAATAAACATAACAAATTACTAATTTATATCTCAGAATATGATGTCGTATATTTGGTTATAATGTGAAACGAAATGTATATCAACATTTTCTCGGATAAAATCCGGTAAGTCCAAGAAATCTTTCCGATTCTCTTCCGGTAATATAATACAATTCACTCCAGCTCTTTTCGCCTAAAAAAGTCAAAGAATTAATTTATAAAATCATTTTAAATTCGCAACTTTTATAAGCAATCGGCACACAACGACCATTTGGAAAATAAGTGAGCATTTCCTCTAACTTGAATCATTAGCATGAAAAACAATTTTACGACATTTTAAAATATCTATGCTTAAATAAAAAACATTTTTTTATACAACTGGATTTTATGCAATGAACATGATGAAACAGTAAATTCCAACGTGAGAACAGCAGGAAATCCTTTTTATTGAAAACCCAAGTTAGGCATAACTATTGAGCAAATTTTCAGGTTATTCCGATAAAGTAAGATTTGAAAAAATTTCAAATGCGTACAGCAATAACTTTTTCTTTAATTCCACCAACTGGTAATATCCTTCCAGTAAGAGAAATTTCACCCGTCATTGCAACATTTTGCCTAGCCGGCTGATTCAAAGCCAGCGATAACAAAGCCGATGTAATTGTACAGCCTGCCGATGGACCGTCTTTCGGTGTTGCACCCTAAAAAAACAAAAGACCAACCGTTAGATGAAAAATGAAAATGTTCGAATTCTGAAATTTGCATATTTCCGTTAAAGTGAGATACCAAAAGGAATCCAGAAAACTGAAACAAACCTCTGGAACATGGACATGTATATGTGCCTTATCGAGAAAGTCGTTATCGGGAAAGTGATTCCTAAGAATATTTTTAGCAACCGTGTAAGCAATACGCATACTCTCTTTCATGACGTCACCGAGATGTCCAGTTGTTTCCAAACTACCAAACGAAACCGTCGCATCGGATTTTGATGAACTGACCGCATCATTAGATGAATCATCCGAAAACCCACTATCAGCACTTGGGTTTCGTGACAAGGTTAAATTAGACGTAGTCAAACTCCGTCGTAAACATGCTTCTATGTATAAGGATGACCCGCCTGAAAATTCCTGTATATTTAGATATAAAACAATATTACCTATCACTTCCATCGATCCCACAAATAATATAAGAGTAAATAACGTTTGGTTCTAGTTAATCAACCGATAGCTTTGATATTTTGGGAAATCAATAAACCTACCCATAGCTGTCCATGCAAGACCCATTATTACACCAATCGGTGTTGCATCGTACAGACGATCAGTGGTAAATTTAGGCCTTCCTACAAAGTTTTCGATATTTTGGTTGTCAACAACTATTTGAATAGTTTTCTGATTGTTTTCTCCAGCTATCTTGAAAGCTGCTTTACGAAATACCTGGAAAATAATTGAAAAGTAATGATACATCTGCAAATTCTTTGCGATAACAATACTGGAGATTTAAAACCAAATTCCTTTACTAAATACCAATCTGCATTTTAATTACGATAGCACCATAAGAACCAGAAAAATAGACACTTATTACCAAGTAAACCAGAAGTGAAGAAGAAATGAACTGATTTTATTAAATTTACGTAAGAATCTTAATCAATCTGTCTATGAAAATCGCTAAAAAACTACAATTTTTTTTCAAAAAATCAGAAAAATCTTTGCATAGTCACCTTCTCAATATGCTTCTGAAGATTACGAACACCAGACTCGCGGCAGTAATGTTTGATAAGTGTCTGCAGTGCTTCAGGAGTTATCTGTAGCTGATTTTCTTCCAATGAGCTGGAAAAGAAATTTTTTTGAATATATATTACTTATATTAATTAACTCAGAAACATTACTTAATATTAGTTGATGAAATAATAAGTTCTTTCAAAATTATGCCATCAAAATAAAATACATGTGGCTTAAATCTATAAAAATATAGAAATAATAATAACCTATCTTTTCGACACTGAGGTACCAAATAACTCTGTGCAATGTTTAATTTTTCTTCTGCAACATAACCGGATACTTCGATCAATTCCATCCGATCCTTTAGAGGGCCAGGGATGGTATCCGTAATATTTGCAGTACAAATGAATAATACCTGGAAATGTGACGTGAAAGAGTTTGTTTTAATATGAAAAAAATGAAATTCATAAGTAATGCAATACGTAGAGTTTTGAATGAATAATTTTATAACTTGAGCAAAGCAATTCGACAAGCTAATCTTTGTGACAAATAAACTGCTGTACTAACCTTTGACAAATCAACTGGAACATCGAGAAAGTGATCATTAAAATTGGTGTTTTGTTCCGGATCTAAAAGCTCCAGCAACGCTGATGATGGATCACCATGATAACTTGCACCACCAATTTTATCCACTTCATCAATTAAAACCAATGGATTTTCCGTTTGTACCTCAAAAACTTGCATTTAAACAATTTAACGAAATTCCTCGTTTGTGGGATAGAATTCACTGAAGTAAATCTCGAATTGAAATAGAAGTATCTGAAAATTAAACAACAAAATTCAACTTTTTTCAAGCATTGTATCATTTTTCCAGGCATCGCTCCAACATATGTACGGCGATGTCCTTTGATTTCGGCAACATCTGTCATTCCACCCACCGAAAATCGAAAATACTGGAAGTTTTCAGGAATCAGATAAAAGCACGTGTTTATAAATATGTTTGATTAAAAATTTGATAACGAAAAAAATCTTACTTCTCTGTTTAAAGCTCGAGCAATAGATCGTGCAATACTCGTTTTACCGGTGCCTGGAGGCCCATGTAAGCACAGAATTTTACCACTTACTTTCTTTTTAAGTATACCAATTGCAATGAATTCCTAAATGGTATGGATAAAGAATGAAAACGTGACTTTTATTTTTCAAAAAAATATTGAGATTATTTCTATATAAAAGAGTAAGATGAACAAGGATAAAAAACAAAAGATTGTTTTGGAATTCATTCGATTTCAATAACATACCAAAATCCGGTCCTTTACATCCTTCATTCCATAATGGTCTTCATCTAATACGGCAATAGCTCTATCTAAATCGAGCACATCTTCCGATGTCTTACCCCACGGCATATTTGTTAACCAATCCAAGTAATTCCTGTAAGACGATATAGCGAAAAAAATAAGGATATTCTTTCAAATTTCTCAGAAAAAATTTAATGACATTTAATTTATTTAATGGCATTTATCAAAAATGAAGAAAATCATGCAAAATCATACCTTGCAACCGAAAATTCACTGGAATGTGGATCCAGAAAGGATAATTTGGCTTGTTCTTCCTTAATTACTTTCATCACATACTCTGGAACATTTAGGTTTTTTATGCGATCTTGCATTTTTTCCGCCAAAGCTTCTTTATCATCCTTCTCCAATCCAAGTTCTTTTTTAATTGCCTTCAGCTAAAATTTTTTAACCGAATGAATTTGGAAAGATGAATTAAGAAAAACTTATAAAAACGCCGAAAGTATTCAATCCCCCGAAAATGATATAGGATTGCAAGAGTGCTGGGAAATTGAATAAGTAATCTTTAACACAGATTAGAGCAGAAATTAATTTACCATCTCAAGCTTCTAAAGCCTTCGGTTGTTTACTTTTCGTGAAAAGTTCGTGTATAATATCAACATTGGAAACTGTAAACAAGATTGTCAGACTTCATTATACCAATAAATTGAAAATTTCAAAATCACCTGCTCATTCAAAAGGAATTTACGATGTTGATCATGTACTTTCTTTTCCACATCCTTGTTAATATCATGTTTTAATTTTGCGACTGTTTTTTCCTTTTCAATTAATAGCAATGCTAATTTTAAGCGTCCTTCAATCTAAATTATGAATTGCAATTAACAAGCTCCGTACACACAAATAATTCTAATATGATTAGGAATCCAAAGTAACTTACGGCTTCTTCATCCATCAAATTTTGCAAATCATCTGGATCAGCGCTTACAAGTGATCCAACTAAATCACACAAATATATAGGATTGTCAACTACATTTTTGGATGGATTTGCAGTTAATCCAAGTTGCTGCGCAAATAACGTATTATATTGCATAACATCGCGAATCGTACTAACTATTGCCTGCATTGTTGCCTGAAAAAATTAGAAAACATTAGTTGTAATTAGAAATTAATTATTTAACTTTTAAAATCATTGCAATTTTAAATATCATATCTTGATACAACTGACACAGAGCTCTTAATGTTTTCCATTAAGGCAAATTGGCTTAACATTTGCATCTCTCTAACTGCATTATCTGTCAGTATAGATAAACATTGCATGTCATAATTCTAAAACATACCACCAAAACACACATATAAAATTAAGTCTGTGTCCAATACTTTTAATTATAACGACATCTGACATTCCCAAGCATTATTCAGGTTTTTTTATTAGGCAGAGAAAACTTACTTTAACTTCAGTTGTTCTCTCAACAGGCTGAGAAACAACATTTTCCGTCCTAGCTAGAGTTATTGCTGGAGATGTAGCCAACGAAATTTCATCTTCTTTTGTTTTATCTTTCACTAGTTTACGACGCTCTTGACGTGCTCGTCTGCCATTTATTTTTCCAATATTTTCACTGAATATAACAAAAAATTTTGCTGAAGAATTCTGAGACGCGAAATCTTACTTCAGGTATATTGAAATCGAAAAAATTCCTCATTCTAGTTAGTAAAAGTTTTAAAAAAATATTACTGACGATGTATCGATATCATCAGTGACTGGCTCTAAAATACGTATGCGCCTTTCAGCAACTAGAACCAGTTCTATTTTGTCACCATTATCACCCATAACATTGATCTGCGCGAATGATCCCACTGCATGAAGCTCAGACAAGGATTCCACTGTTTCCGAATCATTCCTAAATTTTCTTTAGAAGAATTACTGTTCACAGTTGCGAAACCACTTACAAAAGAAATACAGGCTTTATATCTTCTATACTCTCACTTACAAAAGTTTTGGTCTAAAATGATTAGTGTTTTTATTTGTTCACATACTCACTTTTCCTTTGTAAATAAATGTTATACCTAGCTGATTAACTAAATACAAATTTCTAATTTTTGTCTTATTAGCACGTACACAATGTTAGAAACATCATCCTTAGGCCTTTCATTTTTTATTTGGATACTGGATTTTCATTCCCAACTATGAAAACAATAATCATTCAAAATCTCTTTTTTATTACTCATTAAAATACTAAATCAATAAAGGAAAAAAGAAATGCTGATATTTGTCAAAAAAAAATTGACAGAATTTAGAACTCACTCAGAATCTTTCTTCATGAAAACTCCAACATATGGCTGACGCATTCGCACTTTCCTTCTCAATAATTCTTTTAGTGTTTGATCTTTAGCAATCTTAATAAAATTTGTATTATTTGAAACACTAGCTGAAGAATAACTTTCTGTGCCATTAAAATATCAACTAAATTACATGTATTTATTCAGTTATCTGAATATCACCTTAAAAATTTACACTGTTAACCATATCTTCTCTCAAGACCATTAACTTTGTTTCATTCAAACACAATTTCCTCCATTTTTCTAGAAACCGATCAAATGGAGTTCATTGCTATGAAAGTGAAGAAATTAGAAACACGATCTTTAGCAATACGAATCTTATCGTGGAACGGTTAACTACTCTTGTCTCATTTTGTACAACTTTTTAAAAATAATATTTCACAAAAATTGAATACTTACGGTGACTCGTGTAATAAAACCAGGAAAGAGTGGTTTTCTCGAGACCGCAATAACTGGTACAATAGGCCATACTTCTGGGACAGTTATCGTACTCATCGGCTAAAAAAGTGCGCTTCCTCAAAATTCGGCTTTAATTTTCTGTAAATTAATTATCTGCATAAAAATTAAAGCCAAAATGACTTACTCCTCCTAACATATCTTCGACTTGCTCCACAATAGCCGTATCCTTGTCTTTCATATCATTCGCGGTTTTATCATCATCGCCTTTTCCGTTTTCATGCGGACTAAAAAGGAAAACAAGAAACAAACCGAAAGAATAACTACTATAGCACAAACACACATTTTAATGGTTAGCAATGTAAATTTTTAAGGTGACCTTCAATTTTTCTCGAATAATTTTGTTAAGCCTAACCAAAAATTTTAATTTCTATTCAACTTACTTGCTGTAAAACCGATATGGTACAACAACTGATGATCGCTTTTCACAAAAGGTTAAAAGCCGTCGCCTTGAAGAGATACAATTTGCAAATATTTCAATGTTATAAGATTGAACTGAAATGGGCCGTAATTGTTCGAAAAAATGACGACTTCGTTTGAAATTTCTCAAACATCGAGAAGCCGTTTCCACTGATAGGCGCATATATCCTATAATGATGAATGGTTTTCCAATTAGTATAGTTTACAATCAGATTTTAAAACCTGATGCGAGAGAGGAAAAACTAGAATTCCTGCCAAGAATCTTTAATTCGTATTGTCTAAAACAAATTAAAACAGAACTTCCAAACAGCTTCCATGCGACATTCGACAATCTTGCAACAGAATAAAATCACTCGCTGAATTTCACGGAACAATAAATCTATTTTAGTTTACGACAGAACCATAGAAAATTATAGTATCACAAGATACCAGATTTCTCGTAAAAATTAGCATACTAATCTATATAATTTACGAGTAACTTCCGGTTCTTTTTAATATTAAGATAAATCCTTCTTGAGAATAGGTGCATTAAACCAAGAAGAAGGCTATAAGACAGCTATTAAGCAACAACAAAATTAAGAGAAGCGAATTTTATCCATTTTCTCTTTAAAAAGAAAAAGAATGAATATAACAGTAACAGAAATTGGTACAAAAACAGACAAGACATGAAAACAAGAGAAAACAGAAGTGAATACAGTAATAGGAAAATGAATAAGTGTAAAAAAAATTTTTAAGAAAAGATAACTGCAAAGCTATTATCTCATTTATTTTGTCTTCTTTTTTTCTTTTGATGGAGCATTCGCAAACGACGATGCAGTCGCCTGAGTGGGCTGCCACTGTAAATTGTATGGTCGAAATTAGAAACAAAAGATTTAAATGAATAAATGAAATGAGAGGGGAAATATTTAGATTAATAAAACTGATTTCAAAATTTTTTATAATTATCAAAAAACTTGAATTTTGTGTGATTAAAATGACAAACAGGTGAGAGAAAGATAATACTTACATGTATTGGATTGCGTCTCAAATATGGCCATGGCGGTACAACTAGAATGCATGATAGAATAAAACCACTACCTAACATATAGATGGCGTACGACAGTTGCTGAGTAATATATCCAACACCATAACCAATCACTGCCGTTAGTACTAATATCACCTATAAATAATTGTTTAAAATTCTGCCTAAAATTATCAGAAATGGAAATTCAGAAATTTTAGTGATAGAATCAACTGGTTATGTTTGAAGACATTTCAAAAGATTAGAATGTTATCTTACTCTCACCATAATTTTTCTTAATATGGTATTACAAAAACTGAGTAAATTGTAGATATTTATATTCTAGCATCATCTAGAATTATGAACTGTAAGGAATTCTTTAAACAATTGCAAAGGGATTTTGAAAAAATATCCCGAAAAATGGTGTCCACTGGATTTTTCCTAATTTCTCTAATCTAAAGGAATCGTAAAGGTTCTTCCATTAAATAAAACAATAAATAAACACATTACTTGAAAAATTCTTTCCGCTTTCCGCTGGCCAACAAAATCAATATATGTGGAAAATTTTCTTAACGATGGCGGTAACATTTGTATAAGCCCATCCATTTCTCCACTACCTAAATTTATACATTATTAAACTATCGTCGCCGTATCTGAACACGACTTAGTATAAAAACTGGAAAAGCAATCACAAAGCAGGACAAAATCAAACCGTTACGTCCGTTTCCTCAATTTTATTTAAAGTCCGTCTAATTATAATAAAAATGTAAAAGTAACATTGTTACTGTCATCATTATCATGAATGACGAATATTTCGAGCAAGCATCTAATTATATTGTAAAATGTAAAAATAACAAAACCAAACGGACGTTAGGCATGCCATTCCAAAAATCATGGTAATATAATGAAGGTAACATAAAAACTTTGAAAGGAAGAAAGAGGATGATATAAATGCGAAGTAAATAACCACAAAAGATTGACTACGTACAATGTTTATTAAATATATCTAAATGGATGTCCGAGAACTCAAATTCGCTCCCCTTCTGCCTTCTCTTATTGTCCTGTTTACTTGTGATAAAATCAAAAATTACTTTGAAATTTGAAAACTGCTGAAATTCTAAGAATTCTAAAATTGCTGAAAATTATTCAGTGGTAGAATTCATTGAACAAAAATCCATATAATTTACATAACAATGTCCAAGTTCTGGACGAGTGATTCATTTATTGTCAAGCAACTATATAAAAAAGATCAAATATCATTTCAAAATTCGCAACTCGTAAAGTTTCAGCAAGAAATTTGAAAGTTCAAAAGTTAGGCCTCAAATTCAGTGAAATATTACCATGCTGACGGTATTTCCATGTAAGCAAGGCAATATAATTTCACCTCACCGCCAGTCTCTGGTTTGCTTGATCAGCCCATCATTGAAAGCAAATTTCTCCAATCGGTCATTGATGAAAACTCGCAACTGCTCGAAGTTTGACTAATTGTAAAATTCGCATTGCTTCCATCCATTGCTTAAAGCTATTGAGAGCAACCCGATAACGTGACCCGTGATCGTACATTGCTGGGAGCAACGCAGTGTTTATTTTATTTATTTCTCTTTGATGGAAAGATTTTTTATGTGATTTTCGACTTCCAATTGTTTTAACCATAGAAAAACTGTGTTAAAGAATTGTATTTTCGCCAAATTTAAAAAGAAAGAATTTGTGATGCAGTTATATTTTTCTATTGTAACTTTGCAGATTCGTTGGCTAATGTCCGGAAAGGATGAGGAAGAGAATGGTTCGGAAGATGATGAAGAATATATACCCTCAGATCCCGAAGAGGACGTTGATGATGAGCAGAATGAAAATGGTGGAAGTAGTGGTGATGATGGTGATGCTGTGAACGGTAATTCGGCCGTAGCATTGCAGGAATCAAAGCAAGCAATTAAAATTTTAATTATCTTTCGATGTTATGAAGATATTTCGATCGATAGGCAGTGCTTTATATTTTCCCTGAACTATCCACGATATACCATTTTAATGATCCGGATATATCTGTAAGCAAGATGTAATTCAGTGATGAATTGCAAGATTATCCAATACATCTATTCTTTAGCAGCTGTTTGCTCCCAGTTCGGAATCTTTTCATTCCAGAAGGACCCTGTTTTTAATTTTTTTGTAACTTTACTCCTTGCTTCCTATTCTTTTCATTTGTTATTTTCTGTTGTCGTTTTCTTTAGTACCCGCGAACAGCGATAAAGTTAACTTTCAAAATGTGGGTTAGCGATAATAATCAAATTTGTTTCTCTCGAGAAAGTTTTTTGTAATTTATTATTTTAAGAGACACAAATAAGTCAGAGGAAACGGAAGATGAGAGACAACGAAGGTTGAAATCGTTGTTTGAGGATTTCATCGGAGGAAACGATACTAAGTCAAAATCGTCAACCAATCAAGCATTATCCGCGTAAGATTCTTAGAAATTAATTCAACTGATAGAAAGAAATCACGATTTATTGTTTTCATATTTGAATGCTCAAAATTTAGTTCCACCGCTGATGGTAAACAAGTATCGATGACTACGGATGAAATTCCGAAATTAACAACAGAAACAGCTGACAATATTTTCGATGGCGTGTTGGATGTAGATGTTGCGTACGTTTGGTTTCGACATATTTTATTTATAGTAATCTATTTAAATGAAATAGCTATAACCGTATAACTAGAAATTTATGAGGCAGGATTTAGTTGAGGTTTATGGAGCTGGTCATTTTGTTTTTAATTTCAGGCTGAACAACAAGTCAAAATCTTGTGAAAAAGGAAAGAAGCCGCCTGGACTAGTACAATGCGAAAAGTTAATGGTTACAAATAAAATAATATAAGCGAGACTTTAAAAAGTTAATTTAAAAGTTTAATTGTCGATAAATATTTAGGAGAAGGGCTTTGGATGGATTGACAAGTGCAGTTAGTGCCTTTTCGAAGAAATCAAAAATGACTGTACTCGAAAAAACAGCACAGGATTGGGGAGCTTTCAAAACTGAAACGGGAATTCAGGTTGTTGCTTATTTGTTTTTTTTATGGATCTCCTTCTCCAAGAATATTTTTAGTCGCGTCCTTGATTTTTGTATTTAAATCTGTTTTAATTTTATTGAATGAGATATGTTTCAGTTTTTTACAGATTTTGAAGAAGTATATCGTTATCGTGAAGAAAAAAATACATTTCAAACCTTAGTTTGTTGTTGAAATTTAAATTACAGGAAGAATTAACCAGCCATAACCGAGGAAAGCAGGGCTATGTTGATCGTGTGGAGTTTTTATCCCGAACAGATTATCGACAGTTTGAAATCGAACGTGATGCTCGTAATGCCGCTCGCAAGAAGAAATAAGTAACTTGCCCTGTCTTTATTGGCTTTACTTATCACTGGTTTTTGTGATCTCATGAGCCAGGAAAGCAATTTTTACGATCGTGTTGGCAACAATGATCCTTTGGAATTGATCTATTTAGTTGTCTTTGGGTTATTCCATTGTTTATGATGTAGTCATTTATGGAAATTATAAATGAAGGAATGATTTCAGAAACCGCTTTTGATTTCAGTGTTAACCTGGATAATCCATTAACTCTCTGCTCAGGCGTAATATCTACCATAAAATATTAAGAAGCCAAAATGATTGTCTCCATCAATATCGTCGTTTGCATCATTTGTTTATAAAAATTTAGCTTTTAAATCTTAAATCTTTGTTGAATGTGCATCATTAAAGTTAAAGGTGTGCATTTTGTTCTATCTTCATTTTCTTTGCATTCAGAAGTCTTTCCCTTATTTTCTCTATAACCTATTGATTTACGGTTTTATACTATTACTGAGTACATCCTGATCACGTACTGCAAATCAATTCTCGTTCTGTCATATTTGCCGGTAATTTTTGTTATTTATAAAATACTCCTTTTCTGCATAAAACCCCATATGTTTGCGATTAGTAAGGACAATCGGTGGATCAAGAATGTTTTCATTGCAAGTGCTACCATTTGTGTATAATATTAATAACACTCTTCCTCCATTATCATCAAAAAATAAATGGAAAGAACCAAGGGATAGGAGAAGAAACCTGTAAGCGACAAATGGGAATTTTGAAGTTATTTTTAACCAAACAAAAGTTACAGCACTTCGATAAATTTTAGTGAAAAACAACACAATAAACATTTTAATGAAGAAACGAAGTATAGTATTTGAAAGAGAGAGAGAGAGACATTAGTATTGTATTCTAAACAACGAAGCATGTTAAAAAAGAAGGCGAAATGTGAGGAGAAAAAAGAAAATTTTGACGAATGAAAACCCCAACTAAGACAGCTTTTCTCTGTTAAAGATAGAATGAAGAGATGACAAAGAAAGCAGCACAAGAAATAAGTGATTGAAAGGATTTTCTCCTGTTTTTAATTTTATTGGAACGCATACAAAACAAGGCTTCTTGATAAAAGTTTTGCAGATACTTTCATAGACTAAAGCAAACCATCCCATCCGCCAATTCGCCAACTTTATTTTTCCCGACCTGTTAAGCTTTTCACATTTAATTGTAATGATTGCATATGCGTATCCAATTCCACTTCATTTTAATTTGGTTTCACGTGTGTCTCAAATTCTTGGCGTACCGCTGAAAAATCAAATTTATTCGATTCATTCATTTTATATACAGATAAATTTTCTGATATTTTAAGATTTTTACTGAAATCTTAGGATGTTTTTTTCAATCAACAAAGCAGCCCAATACTGGTATAACAATAAATAAAACAGCAATTGGTACTATCCTTTTCATAATCATTAGCAGAATGATCAATGAAGCAATTTTTAATTTACTACAACTACCGGCATCGTAATTCGATTTTTGATTTTCCAATATTCCGCCAAAATCTTTTCATATTTGAAAGGAAAAGATCTTCAAATGACCAAGAATACTCCACTTTTATTTCTTTTCATTTTAATGAGAGGCAACAGGATGTCGGAAAATCCGAACATTTAAATTGTTTTTAATAATTCATCATTTGTTATAAAATTAAGAAGGCTTACTGTTGCCTTTAGTTAGCACATTTCATCATAAAAAACCGTTTTATGGAATTTGTTCTATTTCATCATTTATCCGCCACCAGTCCAATGTAACTTAATTAAAAGGAAAATATTAAATTCATAGATGATAAAATTATATGTTGGGAAATCTTTGCACAGATATGCTCAATAAACAGATCTTATGCTTTGTTTTATCTGAAATCATTGTCACTTCGCTTTTTATTTCATCATTATTTTTAAACGATGACTGATGATTGATTTACCACTGTCTTCACCACAGTTTCATCATCATCTTTAAGGGATGAATGGGGGACTACCATTTACATAATTTTCATTTCAATTGTTTCAATTAACCAGTCATATATCCTATGACCTTTACTCTTTATGCTATATCGGTTCACCATTGCAGAAGTTTTGCTCCCTGCTCTATCATTTTATGATGGATCATATTATGGGCGTTATTCTACCAAAAATCATCCGTAAATTATTCCTCAAGTCCTTTCGATTGGTTGCTGCTAATCAGCTCTCCTACTGAATAAAGCATTACCGTGTCACAAATCAAATCTTCAAATAAACGAGGAGCTATTCTACCAACTTCATTCAAGGAACAAAACCTCCCAAATAATTTATCTGCGAATTAAACTCAAAATTCAAATCACAAAACTTTCAAAACACAGGAAAGAACGATAAAAGTATTATTAAATAAATTAAAAAGAAGAACAGACCATCAAGTTTATCAGCTAATTTTTCTGTTACACGACCCATTTGCTTCTCAAGAGCTGACTGATGTTTCTGCACGAATGGCTGTATGAAACGGTAGTAAACTTTCTGTGCACCCCTTGTCATTGGCAAATACAAATACAGCAAAAAGACGCACTGAAATGGAAAAAATATTTGCTTTATTTAAAACAGCTCAGAAAAAAAAATATTTACATCCTTCAGCATCTTTATTTTAAAGAAATGTTGGAAAATGTAAGCATATGGATAAATAATTTAAAAACCAAAATCAACTGTCATGTGATAATTCCGTTGCAATTATCATTTATAACATTGATCGTAAGTAAATATGAAAGTAATGCTATTCCAACATCATGATATGCTACATGAGGTATAATTTGAAGAAAAAATTTTAAGAATTCAGATATTCTCATCGTAACATACCAAGAAAAGATCTAACCGTTTACTTTATAAATAATTATATAACTATAAATAATCGATCCGAAATGTATATTAGAATCACGTACGCTACTTGATGCATCAAATGAGGCAGTTGTCAATATATTTTACAGATATATTTTGCCTAAAGTTACATACATCAGTCTGATGTCATTCTAATAACATGAAATCATGAAATCAACGTTTACAAAAAAGTCACAAGTTTTATGAATTAATCCAATATCCTTTTGATATTATAAACAATGTACGAAAGTTTATTACAGTCACGGTCTACTCAAAATAATATTTTTTTTGGTTGGTGGTATCAACTTTTATCAACTGAACATTCCGATACTCTTCCTTTTATTTCTTACTTTTTTAAAGATATATTTGCTATACCTCTGGATTTAGCAAATATATCTCAAACATACCTATGGATAAAACATCTGATTTCTGTATAATAAAAAGAACGATGGTAACATGTATCAGGAAACCACTGGAAATAACTACTAGTATTTAAATATTAAATCATAAATATACCTTGAGTAGCCAATAGAGGGGGAAATACGCTGCGAAAGTTCCCGAAAAGTATTCGGCTATATTGAACAGTGCAAAGATTATCCAATAGGTTAACCACTGTGCGCTATCATCCTTGTAAGAAGTTTCGATTGATCTGATTCTACAAATTCAACTTGTTCATAATACTCCTCAGTATGAATTCCTCATGCCTCGATATATATCGAAAAAAAAGACAATTAAACATTAGTTACAGATGGCAGATCTGCGCACTGAAGCATTACTGGAAAAAGTTACAGTATTGAAATTAGCTTCAACTATCGATGTTTATTGTAGCCGAAAATCACGAACATATCACTTATTATATAATACTGATCAATGTATTTCCTATTTTGTAGATATAAAAATTGCTTCTATAAATTTTACTCTCATTTCAGTTTTCGCTTTCGAATTAAGATAAAACGTAAATAATTTAAGATCATATCGATTCCTAAACTGATAACTCTTTCTTTTGTCGATCATTATGAGGTTACTACAGTCACGGCAAACGTGTAGACTGGTTGCACTTTATAATGAAAGGATTTTTTAGCAAGCTGGCTCTCATCACTAATAGTTACTTCGTTTTAAATATTATCATTCATTTATTTAATTATCCAACGATTAATTTCATATCATTTAAATCTGAATTTTTTTTTATAAATTTGTCTTTAAACTGGATATACTTACGAGATATAAGTCGGATAAATGAAGCCAATAATATCGCATAATAGTTCAGCCAAAGATCCAAATATCAAATAAAGGGCATGGATTCCAACGAAACCTAAACATTTAGTGATAAACATCATATCAACGGTATGTTACAAAGGAGAGTTTAATTAATTTCTAGGCAAAATAATTAGAGTTTTTGCTGCGACAAGACTGTTACAATCAGATAAAAACTATAGCATCGAATTTATATTCAAAGTTACTTTCAATGTAAAATCAATCAATACCATCAAAATGCACATCAGAATATTTCATACTTTAACTTTAGAAAATTTGCAACAGTAAAAGAGGGAAAAAAAATATGATGCGACTTATTTGAGTGAAACATAAATTTTATTATTTTAGCATTTAGTATTCTTCCTTTTAATTAATAATCATTTTAAATCATAATTGAACAATTATCATCGCAGTACACCTATATATATGTATAAACTAACCAAGCACGACATGCAATCGTTTAATCCCCGTCTTCGCTTCAATTTGTGTTAACAAATTGGTCACAGCACTATCCTCATGCAATTTCTTATCCATATCTTGCAGTAATTTATCAACCGCAGGTGGGAGCGGCATTTTATTTACCTTGCAAAACCACTCGATAATTATCCTGAAAAATATTACAATAGTTTATTTGTTAAGGAAAAACAAAAATGCATGACGGAATGAACAAATAATAATAAAACTTAAATTATAAGGCAGTTGCAAATCGCCATCAAAGAACAGATACACTTCGATGAATGCATTTAGGTAATTGATGATAAATAAAACAAATGATCATTGCTAATCAAAATGTTCCACGCATGTATAAAAAGTATTTGTTTCTAAAAAATTTTTGGAATTATCCAATAAATAGGGATTAATATTTTAAAAAATTATGAATTTCTATTCAGCTACTAGGTAATAAATTCAAAATAAGGTTTAGTTTGTGGAATATTAGAAAATGAATGGTTTATTTAGAAAACAAGCAAAATTTCATGTTCATTCATTACGAATGATTAACGTTTAGTCATATAATTTATTTAGCAATTTGATTAAAAGCGACAAGCAAGAGTAATAAACTCCGCAGTGATAAGAATGATAATGATAAATAAAACAGGAACTGCACGGTACTTTTTATTAGCCAAATATGCACACTAACTTGTACTAACTTATGTCATTTGGATGAAAAAATCTTGTTAAACGCTGATTTTATGCATGCCCATATATATATACTAACTTCATTACTTTACGAATTCATGCTTAAAATTTGAAATTAGATATGAAATTTTGAAAATCTTTTCATCATATCAGAAAAGAAAAAACTTAAAACGAAAGAAGGAAAAGATAACAACAGAGGCGATATCTATTATATCACAAAAGCACTCCTATAAATATGAAGAATATTTAACTCAAGCACCTGAAACATCTCAACTTGGCTACTCAAGTAAACTCTTGTACTAAATAATATTGAAATTCCGACTTACCCATTGATAAATTAATATATGCAATATTCTAAAGAAAACGAAGAGTGCAGCCATGTCATTGCTATTATTCAAAAGATTAAAGGGAAAGAGAAAATGAAGGAAATTGCGGATGGATTCGTAAAAATAAAAAATGGAAAAAAGCTCTTTTTCAAGTAGCTGCTTAACATTGGGAAAAAGAGGAGAGGTGATTGAAACTTTCAGTGGCAGACTACTCAACTTTCAGCTCCTTCCCATATTCTCTCTTCCTCATTCTGGAAAAGGTAGATGAGAATGCGCTACAATAACTGTCGCCAGCAGCATAAAGAAATCAAAGCACAAGTGAGATAAGTTACTACTACAACTTATTAGTGATTAAAAATCATTCAAGAAGTAAGCCAAATCAAAACTGTACAGAAGAAAAGAAAAAAGAAAGATTAAATTTAGTTGTAATTCGAAATTTTAATGAAAGAAATGGTAAATTGTGTTAACAGTGAAGCAAACAATAAATGGTGATGAAAAATGTAACAATTAACAAAGAACTAGTAGGGAGAGGAATGAAAAAAGAAAAGGGAAAAAATTGAAAACATAATTCTCTTTTTCTTACAAAATTTCACTTCCTTTTAAGTTTTTTTGGATAACTACTTGCTGTTCAATTTGGATTCTAAAATAAATAAACTATGCTGAAGAAGCAATCAAATTTTATAAAATTATTTCATAATTTTAATGACAACCTCAGGAATTCATTCACATCTAATCCCAAGATATTGCTTATGATTAAAAATGTAATATGCAACAAATAATATAGCAGTGGAATTTTTCAGCAAAATATTAGAAATTTGCTTAGAATTTATTAATAACAAAATTTATTTCAATTCATCATTTCCAAAATTTTAAAGCTGACTTGTGAGAGAGATCACATATCTGTTAAAAGCTAAATATTTATCTTCCCTTAGGAAAAGAGGATAAAGATCTGCCAAACTTTATAACTTTGCTTTAAATGCGATAGAAAAACAACAGCTTTCACCTTCAATTTTAAATTCGTAGCTTCTAGCAAAAGTAAAGTATAAAAAGAAGTTTTCTCCTTTTTATACTTTACTGATGGTAATTTAGTTATCCAACTTCGTGATCCCCCCGTCATATAAAATTAAACAATCATAAGATGGACTAAATTGAAATGAACCAAAAAAAGGATGAAAGAAATGATAGAAGGATAGCTTCTAACGATTTCTTGAAAACGGCTAAAACGTACAACATTGAAAAACATTCGAAAGGCCTGAAATGAAGAACTCCGTCGACAGCTGTTCAAAATAGATTGAAAAATAAATAGAGATAAGCCTCCTTCATCAGCTATATACGCTTACAACCAGTTAGCATCCAGTGCCACCAAGCTTAACACTAATATTTTGTAATCTCAACATTTCATATACATATCCATACACACACACACACACACACACACACACACACACACATACACGCATATATTTGTACGCTAAACTAGCCAATCAACTGGTTCAGAAACGAACTAACTAGGCTATATTTCAACGTAAATATACCAGTGAATATTACGGAATAAAAATGATTTTAGCGGCTATTATTCAGAAAAACAGATAGATAGATAGGACAAACGGATATGAACACTCATATAAATGTGAATAGTTGAAAATTATAATTTTGATGAGTACACAAGAACAAATACACTAACGAAGTAAAACCATTTCTCAAAGTACTAAATTTAAGAGAACTATCAGTGATGAAAGAAATAGAAGAGCATTACACAGTACGGATAGGAGGTAAAATCTAATATTCCATTCGTGAGAAATAGCCTAGATGCTAAATAATCGAGTGGATGCTGCAACTAAAAACTTCCACGAACAAAGGGAAATCCGATAGGTAGATGACCGACGATTATGGAGAAATAAATAAGTCGTGATGGATATAAATGACCCACGAGCTCGATGAGGAGTAGAATAGAAGACGTAATGACATTCGTGCGGAATCAATAGAGCGAATGACCTATGACTGTCGTAGATGAGTGCGAAGTTAACAAAATGAAGAATAACGAATATTCATAAGTAATGGAACATCTAACTTTGCTTTTGAGTTTAAAATAACCGCAAGAGTATTGAATAAGTGGAATTAAATGAATAATCTATCCGACACATACAAACATGACGGAACTTTTTAGAAAAAATCTCTCTCTATCGAAAAGGGTTACTGATCACCTTGTCCTTAAAATAACGGAGTTTTAATTCTTCAATTAGCTTGTTATCTCAATGTTGCGTTAAAGCCACTGATACAATCTCTTTCTCTTTCCCTTTTTCCCTTACCTCATAGCAACAAATTCAGGATAGGACATTACCATCATAATTATTAATAAGAAACCGACTAAGCAGGGACATATCAAAGTGAAAATGATCTGAAAATCTGAAGTACAATCTTCCCATAAAGAGGAACTAATCACAAATGAATTTATATACTCCTTTAATCAGGCAATTGAGAATGATTCTTTAGCAGGATACACACCAAATACCACACAATTGTGGAATCTGAATTATCCATGTTATCGACTAGTATCAAGATTACTGTCACTATTTCATTGTGAATACCATTATAAATTCGAAATTGCACTGAAATCAGTTTAAGACTATGCAAAAGTGGAGTTATAATAATGTACGACTTCTGAAAGTTTTGACATCGAAAAGTTACAGATGTAAACAACCAAGGGAATGATGCTCAGCAATTTTTCAAATATTTCTGTCATTTATATGAATATTATAAAACATCTCTTTCTTCCTCTCTCTCTTTATATAAATATGTATAGTCAAAGTGTGAAACGTAAAACGTGCAAATAACAATTAAGACAGATGATGACCATATGCACGATAATGTCATAGCATAAAACAGTACACTTATCATGATGAACGAAATAAAAATGTTAAAATCATTATCAAAATTAGACATTGAAAAAACACATAATAAATTAATGGAAAATCAGTTAAGATTCAGCAGAGAGCTCAGCAAATTTGGAGAGACGGATATCTATGAATAAGGGAAATCATACTCCACATAAATCTCAATGCATTTTTTCCATTGTGCTCTAATATAAACGATAGTCGAAGACTCACTTACTTTTCAATTTTCTACGCATCTTCCTTAGCATTTCTGTTTGTCAATTTTTAAAGCAATGATCATTCAAATATTTACAACGAAATAACATAATCTAAGCAAAAACAATGATTTTTCAATAATTTATTTCTCAAAAACCCGTAGAAGTTATGAATCGCATTTACAATATTCGGATTTTACAAATCATTAAAAATCGAAAATTTCCATTGAGAAAATCAAGAACTTTGCAAATCGCATCTAATAAATAAATGAAGTCCGGAAATTTGATTTTCAAATTAGATTAATTAAAAGTTGAAATACTCTAACCTTTTATTTTCATGAGGAAGTCTTCATATTCAAACTCTTCACCGTGATTATAAACAAAAATTGTTTAGCATATCGTAGTGTCCCATGCAAATTTTACAGTAATGAAATGTGTACTGATTTATTTAACATGAAAAATCTCCAAACTCGAAAAATTTACAAATTTTAAATCTAAATCTGAAAATTTCTTGGGAAGCGAAATAAGCTTGCTGTTTTTAAGAAAAAACCTGCAGCATTTTTTAATGTTTTTTTGATAAACACCGTAAGGATAAACCTATAAAGAGAAATAGATTTCAAATTTTATTCGAAATCAGTAATGAAAATACCGTTGATTTCTAATCTAACTTTTTCATAATGAATAGAAAGGAACACAACAGATAATGTCTGTTCAAATAAAGAAGAAAGACATGGTTACTCAATCATTGTTATAAGTTTTTCGAAATCAAGAGCAAGGCGATCAATTTTAACTGCTTGATCATTCGGATGCACACGATTTAAGCATATTCTTATTTGATGCATAAGCTGTTTAATATCATTCGGCGAAACCAGAACAACTTCCATTTTTGATTCACGAATACATTTCATCATCCTAAAAATTCTCCGAAATGAAATTCGAATTCCATAGGAAAGCAGTTCCAACTTGAAAACATTGATATAGTAGATAGACTATAAGGGGTATGCCTGCTTTGAGCGTTTTCAACTTTAATTTAGATCCTAGAAACCGCGTGTCAGATTTCTGATCTATATGGTACTCTAACTAATTTGTGTTCCGTGAAGTACAACAAAGCGATCACTTTTTTAAAACATAGGTAAAAATTATTGTGTAACAAATTAAATTATCCGACTATTTGTTGGGTCGAAATTTATCCTACCGATCATTCATAAGTGACATCCTTAAACTACGCATCATGAGATCCTCCTTCTCATTTGTGTCGAACCATTTCCGGACACGCGCAACAGCTACATCAAAAAGTTCGTAAGGCAGAAGTTCCATATTTTCCATCACTCTTAAGACATCTTTTGCTTCGCAATCAAGACCCTTTTGGAATAAAGTAACAACTTCCTAAAATCACTGAAATCTCTCGGTCCAAAGGAAGTAATGCAATAAAGAAATTCTTCAGGTGGAACGATTCCGATTCCGAAATGCTTCAAAATTTTAAAGCTGCAAATATCTCAGCTTTCTTACACTTTCTTCTTTCAAAACATTTAAAAATCTCCAAACTCTACCTTGCTCTTGATTTCGTCCGCACTAAGTGTCCAATCATCAGCTAAATCATAGATATGAAAACGTAGGTCACGGGCAAATTCTGATGAGCCATTATGTGCAATACATTTCTTCAGAAAATCCATCCGCTTATCTCGAACACTCTCCGTAACGCTTTCCATTGCAATTAATGGATGAGCATAAAATGATTCAAAAAATGCTCGTTCATCAACTGAATCAAACAAATATTTCGGTCCTGGCGGCCATTCTTCCAAGGCAACCTGCAGATGTTAAAATTTAAATTATCTTTTAAGATCGACCATATATATTTTTTGGTCAAGTTATTTCAACAAATTCGGAGAAACGTTTCACTAAGTGAATGATGAGAAATCTAATTCTTCCGAAGATCTTTTACCTTGAATAAATTTAAAAACCTATAGCATCATCCAGTAAATGAAAAGAATCCCAAAATCATATATCCTACATGCTTTCCTCATACTTATTCAGATGAGTGAAACATGTAAATCTTCGAACACCTTACCGCTACCACTCAGTACAAACTTTTATATTTTTTTAAAACTTTTATGCGTAAATAAGCTTACTTGTAATTCGATCACCATCGCAAGATCATGATGGTGACAAACAAGAGGATAATTCACCGGCTTCTGAAGCCCAGCAATGAGACTTAACGGTTTTCTGAAAGATGTTAGAAACAATAAAATGTTTAAAATAGTGAAATAAAAATGTTTATCATATTTTAAAAACCCTAAAGATTTTTTCTATTATGATAATACGCTAAAAGATATTTAACAGATGAATCATGGATAATAAATTGATTAAAAATAAATGAGAAAGGCTATGAAAAAAGTTTATTTCAAAAGGAATAGGTGTGTACGTGTGGACACGTTGATGGGATTTCTGATTTAACGCAAAAATATTATCTAGCATTTACCTAGAATTTGGATCTATATGATAAGAAGTCTTGCATCGACAAATTCTATGTACCAAAAAATGAATGATATCGAGAATCTTTTTTTCTTCCTTTAGGAGCTAATATTAAGTATCAATCTTCATAAAAGGATTTTATGATATATCAATTGAGTGACTGATGAAAAATGATGAAATTACTTTGGTTTTGCTTGTTTACGCCGTTGAAATTCAAACACTGCTTCAGTGAAATCTTCGAATAAGTTATGGACAATAGAGGCACTCAATGAATCCTCATTTCCATCGACTGCTTCCGCAAATCTTACAGAATTCCGCAATAATCGCAAAATTTTCGTGCAGCAGGACGGAAAATGCTCCTTAAATGTAATACATTCCTTTAAAAAGTTCAGTCATAATAAAAATTGGATCAGTGAGACATGAAATAATTTAGTATGGACGAAGACAGTCATCTTTTCATCAGCAAAGAACCATGACCAAAGCATAAACTTTCTGATCATAGGTATCATAGGTGATGTTCATGACTGCTCACGTGACACATATCACATATTTGGACAAACTGAGAATCGTTTATATGTTGCGTTCCGAAATGTATAAATTGTTTAACTGCATGTGAAATTCTGTTTATTCAGCAAAACAATTTTCGTAAAACCTACTAAGCTCAAAAATCTTTTTAATTTCCAAAATAAACGCTTACCAGATCTATTCGATAATCTTCCAATTTTTTAAACTTCGACGATTTCCGATTTAGAAAGTCATAAATATGTCGGAAAGGCTGACGAAGGAACGTATCCCATAACATAAAACAAATACCATGTTGTAATAGACCTGCTTCACCCAGAAGCTCAACAAATTTCACTGTTTTCTGAAAAGGACAAACAGTTGAAGAAGGAAACAAAAATATCAATATATTGTTTGATTTTGTCAATGGAACGAATAAGCATAAAAATAATTAATTGATTTAACAGAAGATATTAAATAATTCTGACAAAAGGAAATAATACCATGTTAAAAAACTAATTAAAACTAAAGTAGATTTGATCGCTTAAGATCTAGGCAAAAGATGCATGAGATTCATACTTTTAATAATTCGCAAGCTTCATTCTTATCTTTGTTACGTCTCCATGCACCCATACATTCCCAAGCACAATCGCACACGACAAGTTCAGGTGAAAGACTTATTGGAAACAATTTTCGCAATTCACCGATTATAACCTCCCACTTTACTTTTGGATTCACTACCGTCGGATTATCGAGGATATCATAAAGATGTTCCGGATCTAAGTTGAATTCCGCTGACCATCTGCCAATCTAAAATTTTTACAATCCACCTTTAACTGATAGAAAATACATCTCGTAACCTAAAACTATTTCACATATGAGTTCTTCTCTTCGATTAACTGACCCAGCTGACTGATATATAGCTTAGATCTTTTTCATGGTCCGGCTGAATGATCGCAAAACAAATAATGAGAAATCAAAGTCTCAATTTCGAGAAGTTTCACATTTTTCTTGGAAAGATTAAAGGACTAAAATACCTGCTCTCTATAATAAGCTGGACCACCATTAATTAAATCTAAGAGGCAGATTCGTAAATCACCAGGTAGTGCTTTAAGAACAAGCATGCACTGCAAATGTCTTAAAAGCAAATCCCACCATTCCAGCGATAATTCCACCTCATCCCAATCCTCATGGTGCGATTCGTTATTCAATTCTCTGCTGCTACTGACACTCTGAAATATCAAATCTATTAGCAAAAAACTAGTAAAATTCATCGTAACGTGAGTCGCCCCTTTATTATCTGCGTCTAGATGGTTGTCACTTACTTTTATAAGTATTGCTATTCATAACAACAAACATAAAACTAATCTTATTTGGTGATGAATGCCTTCGAGTGAATGCGACAGCCCGTGCAACCAAACATAATATCAGAGCTGCACCAAGTTCGTGGCTGGAAATATTATGATAAATAATACCGGAAAACTAACTTCACATACTAATCATAAAATTTTATAAATAAATTGAAAAGGATCATTAATGAGGAAATATCAGTTTGGGAAATCGAGAACCTGATAAGAATATTTCGCTCAACTTTAGTTAACCAAGATTGTCCATCAGAATCAATTTCCGATAAATGCTTGCAGAGGACCAGAACACGTGGTAAGTAATCATTGAGTTCAAAATATGGACTAAGCCAATATGCACAAAACGCATCCGCAAAATCTTCCTAAAAAATCATATGCACTATCTGTAACTAGAAAACTAAAAATGTTGCAGATATCTTAGTTAAAATGCTGTGTCTCTCAACATTACAAAACAGTTATTACAGAACTGATTATAATGCCACCCAATCTAAGACAGCTCATCATTATAATGAAAGCAGTAGGAATCATGAAGTTAAGTATACTATCATTTCAGAAGTATCTTGACTGCCGCAACTGTCGTCAATAGCCATAAACAAAAAGACAAAAAATGATTCAGAGATAAAAGTGTGTGCAAAATAAATGAACCCATTCACGCAATGTACAACTTACCCCTGATAAGTTAAGTTGTGGTATTACATAGTTTACAAAGTGCTGGATCGTACAGCGTCCAATTAATATGCCATCAAAAAGAAGCTCGCCAAATGCAGCAGTTTTCTTGACCAATCTAAATCTGATTTATTGTCTTTCATTTTTAACTGCTTTCAAACAAGTTATTGGACGATGAAAAAAAATACTTGTTTTTCAGTGTTTTTCCATTTGACGCTGTCAAGTTTGCTTGAGTTAAGTCAAAATGTGCTATGAATTCAGCAAGGGTAAGGTTTTTCTTTTTTGAAGAATTGTTTCCAGTGTGATACCTGAATAATATTTTCATAGAATGATACATAAAGTTCTGGAAAACATAAACATAAAAACTTATTTTCTTGCAAATAAGCTGTTAAGCAAGAAAGGAATATCACTTCTCTCAGAATTGAAATTGAAACTAACCATAATCCACAGAATTATTGTTCACTAGGAAAAAATACATAGTTAATAATCACAACGTTATAAATTCTAACATTTATTTTATGTAAATCTCGGATAACACAGAGTCTTAAGCCTAAACTTACTCGGAAATTCGTTGCAAGCATAAATTAAACATTTCTTTACTGATGCAGAGACTTTCAGCGATATCAGTGCTTTCGAACTCCTCATTTGTCATGCGCAGTTGTTCAGTGTTGATTTTAACCATATATATGTAAACATCAAGTAGTCGTGAAATTGTAGCAATATAAATCACCAAATTATCGCTATCTGGAGATTTCTTCTGAAAATAGAAATTATTACATTATTTTAATAATTATCATTTTTACGGTTATTAAAAACAAATAATTTACACAACCAAAAGAAAGTACGAAAAATTTTTCGAATATCCAAAATTTTCAAATTTTTAAATTATATTAACCGAGAAAAAGCGAAAACGGATTATAAATGAAAAGGAAAAGATTTAAGCGAGAGTATGAAAAGATTCAATGTTATCACATAAAATAAAACTTCCCTCAAAAGAACAATTGAAAAATGGAACTAATTGAAGGTGTCAAATGAAACAAAGATAGAAAAGCGTAAGGAAACTGCACAGCAAAAAACAAAAATACAAATAATGTAAAATCCAAACCATTGCATGAAAGCTTTCCACATGCTGTAGGACAGAAGTCATAATACGGCCGAGCCTGCAACAGTCGATATCACAATTGCGCCATAAAATATCTACACTTTCTCGTATTGCAGAAGTGGTCTTTAGTGCTTGAAAAAAATTCAACCAAGTTGAAAAGTCTTCTATAATGCCATCTTTTATCATGTGATTAATCTGAAATTCCTTATCATACACTACATGTTTGTAACATCGCTTTTTTTAATTTTAAATATTTTCACAATTTCTCATGCTTCCGTTCACTTTTTCGGATATCATAATATTATAACACTATAGTCAAATAACTTCAATCATTCTCTATAGATATAGCGAATCTGGCAACTGTTTCGTGTCGTTAAGATGGATTTTAAAACTTTGAAAGGGATTAGAGAGGATAACAGCTTTTTTTTAAATATATTAGAAAATAACATTTCTCAAAATGGATTAAAAATGCGAACTAACCTCTTTAATAATGCTTGAATCATGAATAGCGAAATCACTTTCGTCTGATAACGCACGATGGAAAGGAATCCATAGTTGCTTAAAATATGCGATAAAGAAGCAAGATTTTGATTTAAATGAAATCACATATAATGATTTACATCACAAATTTCCGAAAATTTTGATTATTCTTACCTGGATCATTCCATTTGACGACAAAAAAAAAACGGATGGCAAATGTAAAGCAGCCCGTTCATCGCAGCCTAATAAATAATCGCTTAATCGCGGTATACCAATTAATCGACCATGTCGATCTACCCTTGAAGCAAAAACTCGCCTTCCATTCTAAATTTTTTGTAAAAGGTCAATTCAAATATGAGTAGAATTTCCGTTAACATCTTATTATAGCCAGAAACTGATAATTAGTGCGACAGATAAGAATTCCTGGAATAACACAGTGCAGAAACTATGTGTGAGTTAATAATCTAAATTTCATATAACAATAATTCTAAGGTATCTCGATTTGAAATGGATTAAAATTGCAAATTATGATTAAATAGTATAAAGTAAAATAAATAAAATATGGTAAAATTAAAAGTGCAAAACTTACTAAATTCACAGAAAACATCGTACATATAATAACAAAAATATATTATTTCCTGAGAAAAAAATCTTGGAAAAATCTGCAAATTAAAGATACCTGCATACTCCAAGCTTCAAGTAAACCACGTCTTGGTGCAAATATTATTAAGAATAAAGCAGTCGATGGTTGCGCCTCGAGTTCATATCTGCTTTTCTTCCGGTCTAACGTGGATACACTTTCCAACCAGGCACAACGTGCATCACGATATCCTTTCCACATCCGCACCATATGACGAGTCCTAATCTACAAGTTTAATTCACAATAAATCCGTCTTTCACTTATAAACAGTTCAGTAATGGACAACATTACTAACATCAATTAAGGTGACGCGGGCTAACGAATCTGTTACTGCAGCAAGCTTATATTTTGCCGGTGCCATATATATACGTTCACCTTCCCGCTTGCCATCAACAATAGAAGACCGCATTGGTATCACGGCACTAGGTTTGATTTCGACAATCGACTGACGATCTTTCCGAGATGTGCCTATACCCAAAAATGAACGTATGCCAAACGATGGCATGCTTGATGCAACAGACGACGTAAGCTTAAAAAATATACTTTTTTCAGAATTTAATATAACAGTTTACAACCATATGGCAGCAAAAAAATCATTATCCATCTTCCTTCTTTCTGGGAAAAATTAAACTTTTATATACCTGACTTCCAAGAGCATATAAAGCATCACTTAAAACATTCTGTGGAGCATTTGGTGTATGCCAACCGAAACCTACATAAGGTGACCGGCCAACAAAAACATATGTCGAATAAATCGGGAGTGACGACCGTTCTATTTTAGCCTGGAAATGTCTCCAAATCTTCAAAATATGTGAAAATCTCATTTATCATTTAAAACATTAGGTATCACTTAAGAGATTGCGTTGCATGATATCTCTTTCATTCTCTACTAAAGATAAAATTTGGGAAACAGTAATAAACATTTACAAATTACATAAATTACTGTCAGCCAAACCCGATAATATTTAACTACTGAAATAACTGCTCCATTTGAGAAAATATAAGAAATCAATTACTATTAACAAATGTATCTCAGTAAGTAGCTTACCTTATAACCCTGGGGCGAAAGTGTTGCAGCAGTCTGAAGATCAAACCAAGTTGCTTTCAAGAGACCCGAAACACCGAAATCGACCACATTTATACCAGATTCAAATTTCAACTTCTCAATGTTTAACTTAGCATGAGTTGCTACTTTCTCAATGTCCATTTCACCGCAGGCAAGCTGCAAGAAAGCATCCATTCATAACGTTCCAATACCGAATTATTTTAAAATTCTATGCTTTCTTTCATTACTGCTTTATAGGATTAAGCAAATGATTCATAAGAATAATAGTTTAGTTATGAAACGGTACTCGTCTCATACCGATCTTAAATTAGGAAATTACAAATTTACTGGCAAAATTTGATTCTACTGAAGAGGATTTGATGATATGGAAGCTGATAAATTATAAAATAAATCTTGATTTCTTCTAAAAAATATACAGCTGAAAAAATAAATATATCATACTTGACTTTTTGCTGCCTTTAACGCTACGTACAATGAAAGACCCTCGATACATGTTAAATCGGTTTGCGACATTACTGCTAATTCTTGATTTCCAGCCATCACGGATCTTCCAAGACGAATTTCTTCGATAGGGCTGCAAACTGGCAGCTCACTATTGAGGACAAAAAGAAATTGGCAAACAAATTCTTTAAATTTACAGGATTTCGCCATAATATTTAAAAAGTATTTATCATTATTAGAAACCTTTGGGTTTTAAAAACACGATAATTTTTGTTTCCATCTAAAGAAATAAAGACTGCTATCCATCAGCTATAGATTTCCTGAATACTTTTTACATTGAAGTTTTTCCTAGTAATAAATATTAGATCACCACCTATTCGAAACATGATCAGAACGTAGTAGTAATCCTTTCTCCGTAAAAAATCGGACATATCCATTGCTCATTCCAACAGCAATTGCTGACCAATCATATAACGATGTTTCCGTTTTCCTTGTACAACTCAATGGTAACACACATAAACATCGAATATAGGCCTTAAAAAATTAGTCAATGTTTTCAATCCTAAATACCAAGCTCATGAAAAAATATTAACATTCAAGTTCAAACTTGATACAAAAGATTAAATTGATTTACCGGAGGAGTCCATGATGAATCAGCTGCATTGAATTGCGCAATTATTTGAAATGAATTGTCTGAAGGATTCCTCTCAATCGAGACAACCTTTTGTGCATGAGCAAAAACTAGTAAATCCAAATTTTCTGTAATTCAATGCAATTAAAACTCAAGCTAATTTACTATCTGGAATTAAGGGGTTTCCTGGAAAAATAGTGGTGTGATGATCTAAAGACAACGTATGAATCAATCCAACGCCACTCATGATCAAATTTCAACAAAAAACTTCTTTAGGGAATATAGTCGCAAAATAATACATTAATTCCAACTACTGAAACAGTAATTTTTCGAAAGTCATAAAAAAGCTGCAACTAATTGAAAAAGAAAAACATTATTTAAGTGTTTATTTTTCTCAGCTGCCCCACCTGTAGCTGAAATCAACGATCCTTGCAACCACCTTGAATTTTTAGCGGTTTTTTTGAAATCTTTGCTTTCCTTTCGGATGAGGGCAGGACGTGAATCATTACTGTCAACCTTAAAATTGCAGTCCGAATAATGGAATGTAGAATAAACTGAAAACTGGAAAAACTATGTTTAGAAAATAATTTCGCGAAATAATAGTCAAAGTTCACTTCAATAACTGTGAGAGCAACTATGAACTACATCAAATAAACCGAAATCGGTCCAATCAACAACTCCCGCTTCATTTTCAGTATCCATTCCACCACTAGAATCATTGTCATTACCACTCATCCATTCATCGGTAGCTAAAAACCAAAATCTCTATTACTAGAGCAGGAATAATGTCATTGCCCTATTTCAGCAATGTCCGAAAATGAACTATAGCGACTGTGAATTTTTCTAAAATATGATGTGTCGTCAATTTCAGTTATTTTTTAAACTAAAATTTGTTGAAAAATCAATGATTATATATTATCATTACAAACTGCATGACATATTAAGAGCAAAATAAACAACTGCAGAAGAATGACTATTTATATAAAGCTTTGCTAAAGCTGTAAAGAAAACGATATAGTTTTTTAGTTATTTTCTCGACAAAATTAAATGGAGTATAAAATTTTATATATCAGCTTATAACTCATAAAAGCTTAAGATTTGACTCAACATATGAAGTGACAGATTTTGACAATGCTTTTAGCATTTGTTTTACATACATTTTTTGATTCACTTTTTTGAATTGATTTTTAACAATGTAATGCTTGATTCTGAAAGATAAAACGTGAATCCAGATCGATGAATAAAAAACAAGCAAAAGTACATCTAATATTTAATATTCCTGTTAATCAAATATTTATAAAGTTTGCGTAATGTGTGAATAAAAACAATTCGCATACCATTCTCACTGATATAATCGGATGAATCGGACATAAAATAACGTTGAATTAGCAGAAGTTGCTGCTCAGCAAGTATATACATTTCCTTCAGATCTTTACTCATTTTATATTTGAAAACTGAAATTCCAAGTAAAGTAGCATTTAAATTATTGTTATAGTCTACAACGTAGGCTCTGGTCGACTTATTTAATGAAACATGAGCTTTAACTAATAGTCATTTGATGGATTTCAAGTTATGAAAGCATAAACTAATTTTTTAAATCTGCTTGATTAGTAAAACACAATATTATCGCTTTTCTTAAAAGAGGATACGCTACATATGCTCTTACAATCTAAACATACAAGACAATTTTTTAATCTATCAACTGCAACTCTCTGATCAACTTCCAATTCCATAGCAATATTCACATCTCTATTATATTTTTCTCTAAATTTTTAGTTAAGAAATGAGCTTGATCTAGATTTCTTGGGAAACCATCTAATAAAAAATTGTCATCTATTAATCCAAGTTGATCATATAGTAAAAAATCAAATAAAAATTTTCAATGCTACTGATTTTTGTACTTCTTTTATCTTCTATAGAAAACTTCTCTTTTATATATAGTTCAATAAATTAATAAATTCTCTAGACGTCCCAGTTATTCTCTCCATAAATAACCATTACATTTTATATAGAACAAGCCTTGCAACGAAGTTAGTTATAGAATTTTGTGCTAAATACTTTTGATAAATTTAGTAACCACTATGCCGCAAAAGCAAAAAAAAACCATAACAAAAGTTAAACTCCTTATAATCCCTATAGAATCATAATAATAAGTATGACAGAGGGTGCTACCTATTTGCTGCAAACATGAAGTGCCAAGTTCAGTTTGCTTCCGAGTAGTAACTTGGTAGCTCGGCTTTATGCAAATCGAAGCTCGTGGGCCTCTGTGCAGAAAGGAATGCTGTATAAAAAAACTAATTTATTCTGTTTTCAATAAATATCTGCTCCATTTGCCATATCAATTCGAGATTTTTTAAATTATCGTTTGAATTCGGCGATAATGTGTCTTCCTCTTGCTACCTAAATAATATCCAACTTGAAGGATAATAAAATCCTTTATATTCCTGTTTGAATGTCGAAAGTCGGTAAAGTATTGTTGATTTATGCTTTATGTTTCTTCGAAATTATTAACTAGCCTCAGAAATGCATTCTTCACTTCAAATTCGTTTGTTATTTGTTTTCAGTTAGTCTGCTATTAATCAAGCAGAAATGAAGTGAGCGAAGGCCGCAAAAAATTAAAGTCAAAGATAAACACGATATATACGAAAGGCTTCATTTTTGAAACAATTGACTATTTACCTAAACATTTCAAATAACATTAAATCTATTTATCTCGAAAGAAATCCCTCTTCGCAAGTCGAAAAGATCAAACTCTAAATACGTCGACCAATTCGTCCACGCAGCTTACGCAAATCGCACATGCTTTATTTACATTACTGTATTTTTGGCTACTTGTCTCATAACCGGACGTTTTCTCAATGAACTTGAAACATTGAATCAAATTTCAGAAATATCGTGACAATTAAGAGATACAGGAAGTGGTGGATTCGAAGAAATATGTAAAAAAGGAGGAGGAAATGATTGTTAAAAAGAGAATAGATTTGTGTAAAAGTGGAGAAAGGTGAATGTGAGATATCAGACAAAGATGAGAGAGTTTTAGGCGGCATAGTTGAAGGGAGTCATGGGGGGTGATAAGAATTATGGAGTTATATATTGCTGGCTAGAATGTGGAGTGTTATTCTGATCTCTATAATTTTTTGCTGAAAATTCTCGAGATTTAGAAGGCGATAGGAGTTGATTTGGATCTCGGATTTACATAGCTATTTTTGTTCTTCGTTCACGTACGTGTGCTGTATTTTAGTATTTATGGACACTCATCACCGGTGCTTCTTATGTATCACTGCTCTAAGTGGATTTCTATTAAGTGATGGCCTCTTTTATTTCATATTCTAATCATTTGCAACTGCATATCATGAGAATAATTTTTGAAATATTTTTCATTTGGTGTCAAATTGTGTATTGTAATAAAGTTGTTCTTAGGCGGAGATACATTAATGTTCGCGTAGATACATTAATTCCAACAGTAATACTGTAGACTACAAAAGTTCATGAATACATGTAGTGTCTGATTTTCGGCCTTCCTTATCATAATAAATAATCGCATAAATGCTTTCTTGCTAAAGATTGATAGAATTTTCTTTAGAAGGATCATTATGATCGAGCTGTTTACAATTTTCGGTAAAGGTGGCATTGTATTGTGGTGCTTCCAGGAAAGCGGACAGCTTTTCACTGATTCAATTAATCAGCTGATCAGAGAGGTTTTGATGCAGGTTTATCCTTATTACTTATATATTACTAGTTCGTATGAATGAGAGGAGCATGCAAAAGCAGCTAAAAATTTAGGAGTTATGCTTTCTTCGTGTTATTTCGGTCAAGAAAGAGATGACTGGAACGACATGAATATTAATTCGCTCTTATCTCGAAGCACTCATATTTATAAGAAAAACTTCGTTAGTCGTATGTTTAGGTAACTGGTTTTCAGGAAACCTGTGAAATAAATGTTCATTCAGATGATGAATGCTTGGAATGGTCATTCGTTACTTAATAATTAAAAGTATATTCAAATTTATATGCATATCTGATTCTAATAATTGACGAATTGCAGGAACGTGGAAATACGACAGTTTTCAAACACAAGGATGTAACTATTAAGTATAAATTGGACAATGAATTCGAACTTGTTTTTACTGTAAGTTCATTTCATTTTTATTTTGGTTCTGTTTATTGGTATTTTTCATATGTTCAATTAAATCATATGAAAACCGAGAAAAAGGAAGATATTTTATTTCTTCCCAATAATTTAAAGCATGAAAGATATCTAGGAAAACCAAGGAAGAAAAATAGCTATTTTCCCAGGTAGTTTATAATTAAGAAAAGAACAAGTGGAAATTTCCTGTGTGTGTTAATTGAAAATAATAGAAGTTCCAAGTAACTTGGAAAATACAGGGGGGGAGAGAGTTATCTTGAGGAATTGTGCAACATCAAAAAGTGAAGAGGACATTTCAAGCTAAGTAAGAAAGCTATTTTTTTCTATACCGTTTTTCATCTTTTCGTTTTTTGCGAGCGAGACAGAAAAAATATAGCAGCACTATGAGATAATGAAAATAAAAAAAATTTGTTTCAGGTCGTTTATCAGAGCGCTATTCAACTTGCTTATACAGATCAGCTTTTATCGGATGTGCATAAAAAATTTCGGGACATGTATAAAAATGTCCTTTCTGATAACAAATCGCTTTTTTCATCAACTACTCATACATACATACAATTCAGCGATGTTTTCCAGCGGTAAATTTGATCTTTCATTTCTTCTACAAAGTAAGAAGTAAATTGTTATTAATAGATGTTGCACTATTATTACAATAAACAATAAGTGATACTTTGTATTAAAAGTTATAAACTGGTAAGCTGCAGAAGCGTCGTATTTATTATGTGATAAGGTGATATTTAAGATTTTAAGGATTTATGCCGGAATGTCTGTTTTAACAATAAAATTGAAACTGTTAATTTCAGATTATATCGCGAGGCTCAAGTCTTATCTACTAAACAACCTGATAAAATAATGCGGAAATTCGAGGTTTGTTAATGATTTTCAATCTGCATATTGGTAAATTTTTTTCAGTTTTCTTGAGGTGTAGTTACATCTTGTTATGTCGTTTACATTAAAAATGAATTTTGTAGAAACGTTTCATTTTGTTCAGGAAAGCGAAAAATCTAAGAAAACAATAGCTTCTATAATCGAACGTCCGAATGATAGATCGGCTAAGCTCTTGAAGGAGAAAGAAGAGCAGCAGAAACGGCTAAAACAAAAGAACCACGAAGAAGTTATATCTGCTAAAACAAATGGATCGAAATTGATGAACGGCTGTGATGTCAGGTTGGTTAAAAATATAGTGACACTTTTTTTGATAGAATGGCATTGCAAAAAAGTTGGAAATCAGAACTGTAATATTAATTTTACTTCAATTTTTGATTTTGATAAATTTTTTTCTAAGCGAAGTGAAGGAAGGATCACCTCAACCAGATGTTCCCCTTGATTCGCCTCAAAGTGCAAAAGAAGAAATGCAGCGTCGACGAGCGGAGTTTTTTAAGAAGAAGGGAACAAAGAAGTTAGAATTTCTTCCCATATCATTTATTATAATTAGAAACGAATAGATCGAAACATACAAATTTCTATAAAATTTAATTCGTACACTTTCAATTAGATGTTGACATGTTTTACAAAATATTATATTTGGTTTTTTAAACCATCTTAATTTGTTATTTGGTTTCAATCATTATTTAATATTCTCATCTTTTTTTAAATCCATTTATTAAAATTTCTTCACTGTAGAACGTTTTAATAACCCGGAGAACAGTTTAATTTTTAAAGTTCTTTAGAGCTGAGTCAGAAAAACAAAACATCGTGTTGGCAGAGTCAAAAAAAGGTAAACAGGCACGTGTTTGGGATCTTTCTGGAAATGCCAAGGCAGATATCGATTCTTTGGATTATAGCAGAGAACGAGGTGATAATGCCATGGAAATAATAGAAAAGGACGATGAAAAGTTTGTGGAAGAACAGGTAATGAATTATACTGATGAAAACTTATCTAAACGGGAAAGAAAAGTCAAAATTGAGCATTTCCTCGTAATAATATTTATACCCTAAGATGCAATTTGTTGGTCGTTTCAAAGGAGAGCTACCAGGATTGATCGAAGAGCAAAGTGAAGATCTCGACGCTGTTGAAGACGGGTAAGCTAATTTCAAAGTCTGGAGGCAAAAAGAAAATAGATTTTGATGTAAAAACATCCTGATAATTTATCTAGAAGTTCTAAATATGATTGAAAAAATTCTAGATGATCTACTCAGCTTCCTGTAAAATTATTATATAATTACAACCTATCATATTAATATTTTAGTTGTTACATATGTTTTTATCCGTTGGTAAAAATATATTGATGTAAGTATTCATCGTTAGAAAGGATGCTTACCTAATTTGCATGTACTTTCCATTGGATATGTCTTTCTCTTATTCTTTCCTTTCGCCATAAATTTACTCTTGCACCTTAAGAATGACCAGATTAGTTCTTTAAAAATCGGCTACTTTGATTCGTTTCTAGGTTTGATGAATTTTTTGCACTTCAAGTGAAAATTGATTATTGCATTTTTAGAGATGATGAAATGAACGGAGAAAAAAACCATGATGGTTGGTTTTCGGCTTTCCGTTCACTTGTTGGGAATAAAAAATTGACGGCCGAAGATATCAAGCCCGTGCTCGATAAGATGCGCGAAACACTGATTGGTAAGTGAACACGCCTGTAAAGGAATTTTTGTTTTGTGCAAACGTTTTAATGTATTTTAATATTATTCGCTATGGATACCGAGGAACAGAGTATGGAATGAGCATTAAATATTAAAGTATGTAAGCGTTTTTCGAACTTTTTGATAGTAAAAATAATTTTAATTGTTAAAAGTAGGATTTCGTTAAATTGCAGATTTTTTTACAGGATTTATTTACAATATTGCGTTTCATGATTAGCATTATATTTTTTAAGCAAAAAACGTTGCTGCGGAGCCAGCAGAAAAACTTTGCCAGTCAGTAGAAGTGAAACTGGAAGGTAAGGTGGTAGGAACATTTAGTCGCGTTGCAAGCATTGTGAAGGAATCTGTTCGTGAAGCTTTGGTGCAGGTAAATCGTTTGAATATACAGCAAAATAATGCAACTGCCAGATTTGTATATTTTTGTCAAGATAGCGTTAGCTGTAGTCACAGTGAGCTTTACGAATTTTGTAATCTTGATCATTACTAGATATTTATAGTTGCTAACACCCAAACGACGCGTAGATATATTGCGTGACATTCTTGAAGCGAAATATGAGAAGCGCCCATACATAATTGTCTTTTGCGGTGTTAATGGTGTAGGAAAGTCAACAAATCTTGCAAAAATCACCTTTTGGTTAAATGAAAATGGTGCGTCAATTTCAAGTTTAATTTCGATATTTCGCCGAGTTTTAACTGGGACATATTTTTTAGTAGTGCATGATAATGGTTTGCTTTCTGTTATGTTTAATTTATGTTAGAGTATATAATTACTGTTTGATTATGAAATCCGTATCTTGTCAGTTTGTAATTAAAGAATTTTTTTTTCAACATGTAGGACATAAAGTACTGATTGCGGCTGCCGATACATTTCGAGCAGGAGCTGTGGAACAGCTGCGAACTCATACAAAACATCTTAATGCTTTGCATGCTAATAGCGTTCAGTTGTATGAACAGGGTTATGGGAAGGATCCAGCAGGACTTGCTGCTGCTGCTATTTCGATAGGTTCTTTTTTTAATGGATTAAGTAAATTTGATTTAAATTACAATTTTTATCATTGAAATTGTTAGTTGAGATATCTCATTATGTAAGATAATCACTTCTCTTTTCAAACGAGATTCACTCAATGCTTTATCGTGTTTTATGAATAAGCTATCCAGTGAAGACATTTATAGCAGTGGAGCGTGGGATTGATGTAGTATTGGTTGACACAGCTGGACGTATGCAGGACAACGAACCGCTCATGCGTTCGCTGGCTAAGGTTTTATTTTAACTTTTTCTCGAAATCATTTTGTTGTGCAAAGGAAAAATTGGTCGTTGTTCGAGTGCAACCGAAGAATAAAATTAACATTTCATTATAGTTGATTCAAGTCAACAAACCGGATTTAGTACTCTTTGTGGGTGAAGCATTGGTTGGGAATGAAGCTGTCGATCAACTGGTAAAATTCAATCAAGCATTAGCAGACCATGCTGCTTTAGGTGCTGAGGGTCGACTCATTGATGGTATCATACTAACAAAATTTGACACTATAGATGATAAGGTAAGTTCAAATTCATATGCCGCATGTAGGAAGCTCATTTACTTATTTATTTTCGAAATTTGTCTGTTCAGAATTACTGCAGCTGTGTTATAATCGTTTACACTGGTCATTCGACACAGCACCCAATCTCATTGTATGGTCTTAAACATTTGCTTTACTGAACATTATCAAAATAAGGGAAATCTTGCGATATTTAACAACTTCCACGTAAGTAATATATTTGATAAGAAATAGTGAGGGAGATTTCAGGTTGGCGCTGCAATTTCAATGACGTACATTACCGGACAGCCGATTGTATTTGTTGGTACTGGACAAACCTATAAAGATTTGAAAAGTCTGAATGCGAATGCTGTTGTTCACTCGTTGCTTAAATAAGATAACTTTTTAAAATTAAGTGTGAGGTCTTCGATAACATCAGAAATTCATCAGAAAACATCAGACAGGTGATGTTTTGTCCTCTGTAGTTATTTTTTTCTTTTGTCTGTCATTTTCTTCACACATGCAAAGCGATAATTTATCCATTAGTAATTTGTCCTGCAGCATAAGGAAAGCTTTTGATAGATTACTTAATATAAAAGTTGACGAGAATTTTCAAATCGAAAAGAAAAAGAATAACGGAAATTAACGAAAGAGGAAAAAAGAGAGAAACGAAAAATAATATTATTACCAAGAGCATTATATTTTTTGATATTTTTTATCCAGCTGTGATATTTTGTTTTCATTTTCCTTGTTAAAATATTTTCCAAATGAAATAAGAATTTTTATTTGCTGTTATAATACGCCGTTATCATTGATCGCATATTTCCGAATAATCTTTGAAAGGGCAATTAATATATTTTATGCATTTTTCCTTAGTCTTCGATCGTACTCTCGGTAGATATGATTATTCTACAGAGCGTGTATCATTCGAACTTCATAATCTTACGTCGAACAGAAAATGCATCTTTATTTTATTAGTGAAGGTTAAAATTTTGACTGTTAAACTAATCTGTGTAAGCTACTTGTTACCACTTAAATCGGTTGTCCCATGATATTTCCTCGAATTCGTATACATAAATCTCATTATTAAGAGTGTTATTCATCTAAGTTACGGATGAATCTATGTAAAATAGATAATTATTAGCTGTAATATGCAGCTTTCCTCTACAACTGAAATTAAAAAAAAACCAAGGTATCAGTTTTATTTGTCTTAACAGCTGACGCAGCTTTTGTGCATTGCAGTTCTGCATCACATCATATCTGATTGCATAAGTTACAATCCTAGTATAGTATAAGTTTGGACGAAGCTTATAAGTTTCAGAGATCATAGAGTAAGTTGATTCTATTGATCTGTTTGGTACAAGAACATACCAAATGTTATTTCAGTTATTTCTATTAACAAATAAAACTAGAATTAATGTCTAATATGTAATGAGAGTGCTTTGAAAGATATCATAGAAGTACAAATTTTGGATGGAAGGACGTAACTAACAAGTTATTCATTTAAATAGTTTTTTAAACACAGGTTCAGTTGACCTTATTTAAATTCCAGTTATCTCTAAACTTGAAAAGGAAGCAAGTAGTTCAATTGTCAGGTCAAGCAAATTTCTTTAATATCTGTCAGGTGATGTTTTATAGTGAACCTGAAATATATTTTTACCTAATCGTAGGTAAAAATGAGTGAAAAGGGAGAAAAGTAATCCGGAAGAGGACATATTGATCTAAGTAATGTGACGACATTGGAGCGGAAGAAAGCGGGATCACGGGATTCAATTTACGCATTTTGCGCTGTAGTAATATACATTATGATGGGAAAAGTTAAGATTTATTCTACCGAAATCATATCCATTTATCCTCTTCCTTTGAATAAAACTCATAGATAAAGTAAGGAAACGATAGGCAACGAGCTTGTTATGCCGAATGAAGAATTTTCGCTTTCTTTCATTCTGGGATATCCATGGATAAAAACTTGGCTTGTATTTATTAATTGCTAATATAATAATTACTATTTATAAAATTTTGATCTTAATTTGGATATAAAATTTCATGTGGTATTTCCTTTCAAACGGAGCAGACGTAACTTTGTATGACTTTTCTGGTAGTTATTAGTGTTGTGTGAGCGCCATATCCTATTTAATGAGTTCCTCAGTGCTTTTCGTTTTGCAAGCAACCAAAGGAAATGCTGGAGCCTGGAGTGTCATTGATCAAAAAGAGTCCTGGGTAAATTCCACATGCTGTGGAATGAAGCTGCAATCTGTGACCATCGCCTACCGCAACTATTTCTGTCAGACTGCTTCATGTTGCACTCTTCCGTGACTGTGTTGCTTGTTTCCTCTTAATACGTGTTTGCCCTGTCTCTTAGCTGTATTTGCTTTTAAGTGCTAATGATAATTTGCATCACGTATTTATTTATTCGTAGTCAAGTATTTTTTAAAGCATGCCTTTGTATGTTGAATAATAGAGCTTCAATTCATTCATCCATCCACTGAATGATTTCTTTTCATAGGGAAAAAATGAAACTAGAATGATTGATATTTGATGAAATTGTGATATTTTACATCTGTACAACATGCGGAACTGTGAAACATACATTATTGAATAGATGAAATTAGTTTAAATGTTTTTCTTTTTTCAGTACTTGCGAGTAGTTTGTTTTTATTGAATTATTGAAGTCTATTAATTGCATTGTGGTTTTGCAATGTCGGCTGCGGATTGTTTTTCTCATGAACGTGGTACGTTATTTTTATAATAATAATATTTTATGGATTAGTACTTTTTGCAATACATATTCGGCTTCCAACATTTTTAAAATATATAATATCATGACGATAAAGGTATTCCAGGTGCTTTCTTTCTTATTATGTGTTAATTTCTTTTTCTTTACATCGATAGGTTTTTTACAGATGGATCGTGCAACGAGTCTGCTGCAAGAAATGAGTAAGCTGCTTTAATTTAATACATAGAAATCAGTTTTTAAAGTTGAGATTAAAAGACTTTTTATTATGTCTGCATGTGGATCCTTTTTCATACTTGCTTCTCACAACTGAAAAGTTTATGATTGCTTGCTGTATACACATTCTCTAAACGAGTATGATAGTTTTATTTTTTGATTAGAACCGTTCTTAATAATATTTTTAAAATCTCAGGATGATTGTCTTTTTAATGCTTTGCATATCTCAAGTGTGAGCTATATTTACTATGAAGTTTTATTTCTACCCAGAGGAATCTCTTCTAAAGAATTTTCATCAAGACTGATCTGAAAGATTTGAAAACTGTATTTAAGCTATGATTTGAATGGATTTCAGAAATTCGCATGATGAGCTGCAAGAAGATCCATTATACAAAATGAGAGGAGGACTTTTTGGACGAAGTGCTTCATATTTGCAGGTAAGCAAGCTTATATTAGTGGAAATAATTAATACCTGAAGATTTTAATATTAATGCATCTTTTAGCAAGCAAATGTATGTCGATATGTCATTGTATCTTGGTGTGCATGTATGTAACTTATTATGTGTTGATGAAGGAAATGATTTGTGTAAAAAAATTTGGCTGAGATCATAAATCTTATGCAACAATACACAATATGCAATCGGTCTGCAGTGATTCTAGGCTCTGAAATATCTGATTAGAAACTGTGTGGATCATGTTATTTAAATTTTAAATTTTAAGTAAAGTATGGTATTTTAGGGTGAATCAGGAAGCAGTCAGAAAAGTGAAGCGAATGAAGAATCATCAGGCGCGTCATTTTCAGAATTTAGTAGAAAAAAACTAATGTTTTCATTTTTCATGGCTATAAATAATAATATTGTCAGCTTATAGGTAATAGAGATAAAGTAAGCGGAGCAAATAATAGCAGCTCGTATGATCAAGCAATGGAAGTGGATATCGTAGATGCTAAAACGAACATCGCCACTGATGAGAGTATAGTACGTATTTATTTTAAATCATCGATGAAAAATTTTTTCTTCAAGTAAAAAATGCAGTAGTGAAATATTTCTATTTATATCTTTTTTTGTTCATTGTCAATTTGTTGGTTCAAGAGATTGATAAATGTAATCTCATCTAGGAGTAAGAACTGTTTTTGCATCTAACTTTATAGTGTAAACAGTTGTTCTTTAAGACTGAACCGGACAGTTCAATCGTCAGCGAGGTGAAAACGGTTAATATGGATATTACTGGAAATCAGAAAGATCTTCCGTACATCACAGAATTGAATCAAATGACCGACGCTGATGTTCTTTCTTTGTGTGTATTTATGTAATTTGCTTCTATTTTCTTTTTGTTTTATTGCTTTCTTTTTGCTTTTCATCAGTCTTTCATATTAACATTCAGACAAAGTGACACGGAGCAAACCAAAGCGAGTACGGTAACAACTGTCACAGCAAATACAGAGGTAAGCAGTAACTTTTCTTCTAAAGTTTTTTCCATAGTTAACAGGATGCTGCTGTTCTGTAAATTCATTATTTTTGAGTCCTGGATTGAACATACATACCTTCGTTTCAGTTCATTGCATTGTTTTATCTATTTCGATTTTGCTCAGTCCTCATCACGTCGAAAAATACCCCATAAAATTTACTTTTTCGTTAACACTATACCCCGTAAACAAACAATATATTATTTTATTTTAGTACATTGGTGAGTCGAAAGGCGAATGTATTGAAGAAAGTCATATTGAAATTACCCGTAAAGAAAAATATAGTACTTCCATTATAACTAAGAATGACGTCGATGCGGAACGTAATGTAAGTAAAAGGAATTTTGTATATTTGCTCTTTCTGTGGATTGGAGAGAAATTATAATATATGTGATTCTCAACTTCTACTTATTTAATTTACCATAAAACTGTAATTCAGGAAGGAAAAAGCAATAATTCAATTTTGGAGAAATCAATGACAGTGGTTTCGGAGACCTACGGTGAATTTTCAAAGGGACCGGAAGATACATCTGATAGTGAAGCAAATGATGGTGAAGAAACTGCGAAAATGAAATCGAATGAGAAATTCTCAAAAGATGGAAATGATGAACAAAGAGATATTGACATTGCCGTAGAGGTAGGTCTTGCGATATTTGTATACCAGAACGTACTTTAATTAGATATGGATGGATTACTAACTGCCATTTGTAGCCTACAGCATTAGAATTCAGTGAGGATTGTTTCAGATTCCAACCAGGAAATCTGGACGAAATTATAAGAGGCATAATTCGCATATTCTTAATCTTGGTAACCAAATAAATACTGAAGCTAAAAAATCACAAGAAATTGTTGACGATGATTCCGCCAATGAACGACGTAAAAGCTTACGTACTCGCAGAATTGATGTTCACAATGAAGCTGTTCCTATAAACAATGACTCGTCAACAAAGGAACGGCGAAAAAGTTTGCGCACACCTAAACCACTTGCTAGGTAAATTTTAATTAAGTTTCTTAAAAAATGTTGAAACTGTTGAACATTAAAATGTGATATCTAAACGATGTGTTTGATGAAAGATATCGCATCATTATTTGCTTTTCACTTACCCTATAAGATAAACAGTGTAACTGCAACTGTTTGATGGTTTATTTGGTTCTGTAGAGGGAATATATCCCACGACAATATCAGACTGTAGTTTAATGCGGTGCAAAAGGTATTCTTTGAGTATTTGTTTGAAAATTAAAAAATTAAAGTTCATGACGGATGGATGAAATGTTTGATGTTGTACCAATGTTAGAAAACTAAACAACAGTCTTTTATTTTTTTTACTAAAATAAAAAATATTTTAATAACGATAGGTTTTTGCAGCTCCACTCCGACTGCTAAAGTCATACGTCGTGAGAAGAAGATAGAGAAGGTAAGATATTTGCTGTTTGATCATCGCCAAAATATTTTTTCAATAAGGAATAAGTAAAAATTGAGGAATATTTAAATAGCGAGTTAAGAATATTTTACTATTCATTTTCGGCGTAGAAACCTCCTATTTAATCTGATAAACGTAAAATTTTGTGGAAAAATGAAGTATCAATCAAAAGTTTCTAGAGTACATCAGAATCGAAATTAGTGGATGAAAAAGCTACGGCGTCTGGAAGAGGCGGCAAGAAAAATGGTAAGAGAACAATTTTTTGTTTTAAATTTAACTAAGACTGAAGGATTGAGATGTTCTTGAGTGGAATCAATCTTGAAGATTAATCTAAGCATAATAAAGCATAATTCTAGTTTCAAGTATGGCGGTTGGGTCGAGATCCGCTCAGAAATCTACAAAAAAAGAAGCAGGCAAAAAGAAACATGATTGTATAAGTGATTTGGATCAGGACCCATTTAGTATTGATAACAATTTTGATAATCATCCGGAACCGCTGCGTAATATCCAGGTGAATTTTTACAGTTACGTTTTATTTGGATTTATCAAAAAAAAAACTATAAGGTTATAATTACTATCACATCAATATTTGTCATTTTGATCTAAAGTATTGATTGATTGAACCGTTTGGTTTTAGGGGAAACTATTTAGTTTACTAATAATCTTGTCTATCCCTCGCTTCAATAATCCTTGCTGTTAGTATACTGCCTTCAAAATATCAAAATTAAAAATGTGTGCATATATTACGTTGTTCTGATATTTCGATTTCTAATTTTTCATTTGATGTATGGATTATGCCAACAATTAATTCAAATGCTATTTACGTTGAAGATTTTTTTCTAGTTAATCTATGCTAAATAAATTTTCAGATGGAACGCCAATCGTTCGGAGGATACAAATTCACAAAATCGCCGGAAAAAGGGTCTACATTGTTAGTTTATTTATCTTTTCATTCAAGGACATGAGATAAATTATATCGGAGAGAAAAAAACGCATTTTTCAGTTATAATAAAGTCCTTTTAGACGTTATCAAAAAACTGAACAAACAGCTCATGAACGGCGATCCAATCTTGTTGGCCTTTTTTCGCAGCATGAGGTATTTTTAATACAAATATTCTTTCTATCTTATTTCGTTTTCACAGAAATGAGCTCTTTTTTCGACTATAGTCGACTGATTCTTATTGTTAGAAATTCAGCGATATTTTGCTATCAAATTTTGCATATTTCTGGCACAATCAATTCACAATGCAAATTAGTAATATTTTTCCATAGTTACTTCCTGCTTTAGTTTTCCGTAAGTTCGTGCTTTTCTCACTCTCTTTCTCGGTTTAGTGCTTAACCTAATCCTTTTGTAAATGCAGCGAACCCAATTTGGTTTCGCCATATCTCTGCTATATTTCCCTATAATATGTCAACGCTTTAATTTATGGATTTCCATGAAGTTCATTTAATTTGATAACTAAAAATTTTGTCATTTTAGATTAATACTCATAAATCACTTTCCGAATTGACATTAAGTGCGGGTCGACGAACTACAACATCTTCTTCATCAAAGAGGTTTATGTTCTTGAAAGAATAAAGTATTCTCATTGCTGCTGGTTTTGTATGTTTTGTATGGTTGTAAATTTATTATTAGCAGAGCAAGTATATTAATTAAAAATAAATAATTAATCATTCTACTACTTAAAAAACGAAGCTTTTAGCACTGAATTAAGGGTCTGCAAGGATCTGTTTTTACAGAAAGACGAAATCTGTGGGTGGTGAATTTCCAGAACCAGGTGGAAGTTCGAATATGTTAAATAGATCAATGGAACAGGATAATGTCAAAGTAATATCTTCGAATTACTGTAAGGTTGCTGGGGAATTATGTAAAAACATGGAATTAATATGGAAATGCTGAAAAAATCTAGAGAATCTAGAAGATAATTTAGAAAAAAGAATACCTCTGCTCGTTCCATCTAGAGGATTAGTGTAGGAAAGTAAATTAAAAGCTGGAGCTTTTACAAAAAAGGTGCCATGATGCTTTCAGTCCTGCGTTAATAGTGAATATGAGTTCTGTAAATGATCTCCTTAACTGTTGTAGGAATCTGAAAACTTTAAAACTATTCGAAGATCTATTTGATTTTGATATATTCCAGCGGCAGTCGAAAACTGGAAACCGATCAGACAAGAAACAAGTTAACTCAGCATATGATTTTCAGTTATCATCGAAACAGCGGAAACGTAAAATGTCATTATTTTTTTGTTTTTTATTAATTTTATCCAGTATTAGTTAGTAATTTTGATATAGCGCGGTAAATAGCTCTTGATTAAATGAATATAAATAGAGGAATCAATATAATTTTGCCAAGAATGTATTACCATATGTTTCATTAAAAACTGCGTTATAATCTGTTGTTTATTTATTGATCTGGGTATTTTTTTTTCAAATTTGCGATGAGATATTTTTTAGTGAAAAAATAACATTAGCTAACAGAGTAATTCATGATTTAAAAGTTTCGAGAGAACCATGAAACTATTAAACAATAAGTGGTTACATTTCTGGGTAAACAAGTTTTTGGACACTAAAAAATTTCAATTGTGGAGAAATTTTAAATATTTATTTTAAATATTTCATTACATGTAGGAGGTAATATCTTGTGTCGAACTTGTCACATTGATATTCAAGTAATTGCAGTTGGATTCATGGTTTTTGGTTTATCTTCGTTCTTTTTTGCTTTATCTTCAGCATCGTATTTTAGATACAGATCTAAGGTTATTATATAATTTCAGCATGAAAAATTTAGAAATGCGATTTTTAAATATAAATTAATTTTTTTAGAGTCGAAACATTACCAGCAATATCACCAAAAAGACCACCGAAAATGATGCTACCGGAGTTTTCAGCATTACAACAGCTTGAAGCAGATCATCGTTCTAATGAACATGTTACATATAATGTCGGTGCACGAATATATGCTTTGTGGGATCGTTTGTATTATCCTGCTCGAATTTCAGCGTCAGTGTTTCAATTTTAGAACCGTGGAAATTTTTCTAATTTTCCATTCTGAGCATTAATTGTGTAATTAAAATGTTCATTATTTATCTGGATGCAAGATAGCTCCAATTATATAGTTCAGTTCCAATTATACGTAGTAGTATTTTAATAATTACGAGCTAAATTGCAAGTTGTTTAATCGCTAATGGTTCATTTAAACAAATTTTTATGATTTCTGACATTTCTAGTGAACCAGATGCAAGTGGGCGTTATGAAGTTGTCTTTGCGGAGGATGGTGCTATACGTAAACTGGTAGCTACAGGAATTATCCCATTGTGCAATCTTGTTGCAGGTCGAAAGGTGACCTACTTAATCGTCACATGTTTCCTGATATTTGAAAGGAGTACTGGGAATATAAAATTATAGTAAAATTGTGACCCCTTTTTTTAGAGATTTGAATCGGCAAGTGCGGACCAGTAAATTTCTAAGATTGGAGAGAGGGAGAGCCTATCGTATCTAATTAGTACTTAGTGTTTTATTATGAGAAAAAAAAGATGGATAGCTTGGATAGTGTCTTGATCATAGGCTTTTGTAGTGTTTAACGAGAAATGTCAAGGATGATGAAGAAGTTCTCGAAGAAGTAGAAATCGTCGATGTACCATTAAGCAATGATGCACAAAACTGGATGGAAGCTGTGTTCACAATTAAAGATCCTAACAATGAAAATACGAAGAAGTTGGTTTTATTCTACTTACAATCACATTGAAGAAAATGCTATAATTTCCCGTTTGACGAGCATTTAATCTTCCATTAAATCATATTATATCATTAATCAGCTTCTTTATCAATTGAATTGGATGCATGTTGTGATAGGAATTTTGTCATTATTCTCTTCGAAAGAGAAAGGGAAGGTATCTATTGATATAAATTCTGTAGCAGCTGTTTTACCGTTATTAGCTGCGATTGAGTGAATCGCATTAAATAATCTGTTGTATTTAATCCTTGAAATAGCTATAGGCGACAAGGCTTTAATAGATGTGACATATAAACGAGTTGGTTTTTGATTTAAATTTCAATATTTTCTTCATTCTTTATTTGCAGATCGTCATGGCAAAAGTTAGTGGTGGATACTAATCAGGCAAAAGCATTACAAGTGACAACGGTTAATACGGTGCGTGATGTCAATGCCGGTATGTTATAACCTTCTACCTAGTTTTGATATTGATTATCTTACAAACATATCATTCATCAGCATAAAATTTCGTAGGACCTCTCGGTACTACGATGAATAGATCTTGTGAGCTGTAAATATTCATTATCGATTCTTTTATTGAATTTCTCGCCTTCAAAATGTGCAATTCGACTGTATGAAAAAATTTTATGAAGATGATTCGATTCAATCTTTAAGTCAATTTTTGGATATTTTAGATTTAGAATTATTCAAATTGTTCAGATAATATTGCATCGACTGAAGGACGACGCAGCCGGGCCGCTCGACATAGTGCTGTTCATAATACCAGCATTACTCCCATCGCGCCAATAAAAACTCCTCGTCGACATCCCTCCACAAGTATTTTTGACTGCAGTTGGAAAAAATTTTTGCATAGATTTTGCACATTTGACGGTAACATCCATCCCAAGCAAGGCTTGCATTGCATGATTTTGCAGCGGAAAAAGAAACTCCGAAGCAGCATGTCGCTCTATCAAAGACATCATCGTCTAAGAATAATGAGACACTTGTTGAACAAGAGGAACTACAAGAACAGCAGCACGAATCTTCAGCCACAAATGGATCAGCGAAAAAAGGTAACCTTATAAGTGGAATCCAGTATTTATTTATTAGTAATATATTCTAATATTTATAAACAAAAAGAGAAAATAAAGGAAGGGACTGGGCTATATTTATATGATTTAATATGCAGATTGAAAGAGTAACATAGAGAAAAAATGCCTAAATGAATGTAGATAAGAATTTCTGCTGTTATAATTTTATTTTTTAAGCGTTGGCTAAAATTTTCAACGGTATAACATTCGTGGTAACGTCAGCACTCCGTAAAAACCGTGAAGGGGAGCAGGGATTCAGCAAAAAAGAAATACGGTGTATAATCGAAAATGGTGGTGGAAAAGTGATCGATGACGTTATGGTTTGTTAATTGTTATTTTTGTTTTTTTAAATAATGCAGAGAAGAACTGGAATGTTAGTGTAACGTTTGAATTAGTGATATATTTCATAATGTTGAATATTTTTTGAGCCAATTCAGAAGTTTTAGAAATTACCTCAGGGTAAACCTATATATCTGATCGCCGATACCCACTATCGTACACATAAATACCTCACTGCATTGGCACGCTCCATTCCGTGTGTCAGTAATCAGTGGATCAGCGATTGTGCTAAAGAAGTAATAATTTCGCATTTGTCGAGTTATCCAAAAAATTGTCCAAGACTTAATAATTTTTCATGATTGTACAAATTGTGTGCTATCTTGGATTGGCAGCTTTTGCTCAACTCTTTTTTAAATTGCAAGTCGATCAGTATTTTATGGCCACTGTTCAATAAATTCCGCGTAGATATATCACTCACTTTGCATTCATTAACTTATCTTTATTTTATTAAAAATTGGAGAACTACCATCCCTAATGGACTTTATTTTGTTATTATAATAAAATCATGCATCATTTTTCAGTTTTCTAAAAAATTGATTTTATTTCTAGTTCTTTTTTTAGAATAAGTTATTGGATCACATGAAATACATGTTGCCTGCTGGAGTATCTCTTCTTACTGGTGATATGAAACCCTGGTAAGATGCTTTTTTTTAATTTATTAAAATTTTTTTGTTGTGTTTCAATTCCTCATGTATTTTAGGCATTCAAATAACGGTACTTTGTTATCGGGGAAGCGTGTTTTTATTTTTTCGAACAATGTTTTCTATGATATGCCGAATTTCTCGCAAATTTGGACACCTATTATTAATCATATGGGCGGTGCCGTTGTCCCGGTAATTCCAACAGGTAATTTCGAAATGGGTTTTTGTCAACAAGCGAAGACGAGAGAAAAGTAAGAATGTTTCTCCTAATATTTCTCAATTTAAAATATGAAATAATTTCTAGAAGGACTGGACATTTTGTTAACGGACGCTAGCTGCACCGAGGAAGTTTTGAACATCGCTCGATCACAGGGAGCTACAGTTGTCTCATCGGAATGGATTATTCAGGTAAGTTAACGAATTTGTTTTAGGATCTTACGAAACATCTAGCAAATTTTAATAGAATTTGTGGAATTTTATGGTTGATTCTCCGTAATGTCTTTATGTTTTTAGTATTAAGAACCTGGAATTTTCTAGGCAATCATTCATGGAAGCTTGCCAGCACCCGAAGCACATGAACGTTTTAAATACGATTACAGTGATACTTGCTCCTGAAATACTCCTGATTACATTATGTTCTTATGTTGTCGCAGTGAAAGTCTTCAAAATTAATATTGCATTTTGGAAGCTAAAATAATTTTTCAGAGAGGCAGAGGATTGAGAGAGATAGGATTTCTCGCATTGCTCCTTAGAATATAAAACGATTAACTTAGAAGGAAAACGATTAATTAACTTAGCGATTAACTTATCTCCTTGCAGCTAATGCCCTTTTTGATTGTTGAAGGGGGTATTTAAAAATAATTTTATTTCGTTTTAAAGTTATGATTCTTGGTGGCATTGCCATATTTACTTATATTTATCTCTTTTGTCGTTAATGTTAATGTGTTTCAAAAATTTTTTAATTGAAATTTATGAAGTTGAGATTTAACGAAGCGTATAAATTGTGATTCTTTATTTTATCCTTTCTTAAATTTTAATTTGGCAGTTTTAAGATTTAAATTTTGTTTATGGCGCTTTCAAAATCACTGATGATTTTTGCTGCTTATATTGTCCAGGAAAGATTATACTTAATATCTGTCATTATGGTTTGATTTCGCATAGGTCAGTGAATGATTTTGTATGAAAGCTAGTTGTATACGTTTATCTAATTCATAATTCTAAGGTTTCAATTGAAATATTTTTTCTAATTTTATGAATTTTAGCAGAAGGTTGTCTTTATCGTATTGGTCGTTGTCAATCTTACGTTTACTTCACATTGTGTTACTTTCATGTTTAATTTCCGCTAACCCTATATTATTGTATTTTTAATATGCTGTGAAAAAAGAGAAAAAGTGTTATTTCATCGGTATAGGTGAAATGCTTGCCTATTGTCTAAAACCTTTATAAAGTTCATTTCATTGGTATGGGTAATCTATTGTTTTATATTTTTTTATTGTTAGTCTTGCAGTACCATTTCAAAGGATATACACTTATGGGATTTGTTTACAGTGAATGGAATCTTTTAGGTTTTATTTTATATTTTGATGAACGATCAGACGTGCAGATACAATAGGCGGTTAGAACGCGGCAAAGCGCGCAACGTAAAATTGCTGATAGCTGATATCTTTTGGATAGCGCAGTGCAAAGGCATCTCTTTCGAATGAAGCAACTAATTAGAGGTGATAATTGTGCGAGACTACTATTTTCAGGGCATCTCCACTATACTATATTTAAAACTATACATCCACATCCAGTAGTTGACTATTGTCCGTTACTGACTTTTCTGAGCGTAATATATCTTTACATTCGTTAACGATTTTTCTTCAAAGATCCTTTTCCTTTTTTTGTCTCTATCGTTCATTGTATTTAGAAATAAAAATGTATTTATGATCTAATATTTCTTTTCGGATTTGCCGGTGTCATTTTCGGTTTAGATCAATATTTTGTTTGAATATCTTCCTTTGTTTTGGAAAGGACAGATTCAGTTCAGCGAAAAAGCGATTCATTTCATTGTCATCGAGGTTATTATATAGGAAGCAGTCTAGCTCTATTTGAACAGATGTGATGGAAATAGGAAAGCAAGCAGATTGCTTCAATCAATGTGAGTGTTTTAGAGTTTCATTGTGAGGGGTAGAATTTAGTATGAATTGACGTTTGAACGTTTGAAGACAATATGACATCGAACAGTCAATGATCCGAAGCAAAGTAACCGAAATGAGTTGTTGATTTTTTTATATGCTCATACGTTTTATTCTCGGTTCTTCATAATTGTAGTAAGAGTGGTAGATGAAAAACGAAGGGAAAGAGGGAGGAAGAAGATGAAAATAAAGATAATTGCTAGTTTATTAAAAATTACTTGTATTCATCCAATAAGATTTTAATTTAACGAAATGAATCCGTTAAATTAAAAAGTTTTATGGAATAAATACAATCTCTAATCCAAGTAATTCCATGGAAATAATTGTTTGAATAGGCGAGGTTGAAAAAATTTTAATATGATCTTCAGCTTATTATGTCTTGCTCTTAAGTTTTATCATTGCTATCATTTTTAGTAAATGTCACGAAATTTAGTTTAATGTTAGTTTAATTAATCAAATCATGGTGATAAAGATATGGTAAAATGTCTCGCGAGACGTGATCGTGTAACGTGATTTATTTCAGGTGAATTAAGCATGAAAGTGAGTAACTGTGTGTTTTGTATAGTAGTTAATAGTTATAAAGAAGATAACAAGACTGGCACCATTACTGGAAGTCTCTACATATTGATTCAGCGGATATTAATAAGTTGCTTGTTTTTATAAATAAATCACGAAGCGATGCATATATTTTTAGGTACAGTAGTCGTATTTTACTATTTGAAAAAATGCTATAATGTTGCATGTGTTGTAATTCTACCTGCGATTATAATCCGAAAAATAAATCTACAAATACGTTGCCGTATGCGGAAAAACATTTGTTCTTACAAAACATAGCACGATTTCTTGTATCCAGTGAAATAAATCAGGTATGTTTATTCGCAGTTTATTTATTTTTTTGTTTTGTTTATTTTTTCATGCAGCAACATATTTCAAGTCGGTATTAAATTATGTAAAGTTGCGAAATTAGCAAGTTAGAAACTTTTCAGAATAAAATTCTGAAATTTGCCATTCTTCATTATCATGCTGCTTTTCTTGCAGCGGTTTTTCCAAAAAAAAGGGAAAAATGTATTTTTAGTAATGTTATAAATTGGAAAATAGTGTATTTTGGACTATGAATGAAAGAAGAGCTTGAGAAAAGAAAATTCAAAAATTATTTCTGTAATCTTATTCTTGCATTATTTTACATCTAAACCCATGCATGATCACTACCTTTTATTAAGAGGGAATATTTAATAGTCGGCACTTTCTTTTTGATAAACAGTTACTTTTTAAAATGGTGATTTGAGTTCATTGATTAAAAGCTTTCAGATGAATAAGTGAATTGCTATGATATAATAAAACGAATGTAAAGATATATGTCTTCTATTCTTCACGTATGCATCCAGCCTTTGAGGAATTTCTAATTCATTGGGTTTTTCATGAGTGAAATCATGTTGGTTTTGATTTTGTTAATTTCATTCAAATATTTAGTAGTACTGTAAGTGCCGAAGTTGAATCTGATCATTTTTCCGTTTCTCTATTTCACTTTTCCCCTCAATTTTTAGTTATTTCCAACAAAACTGTGAATTATTTGTTTTGTCATTATTTATCGCAGAGTGAAGATGGTAAAAATTTTATTTATAATTTTAACTGTTGAAATTGTATTTCTAGTACTTGTTTTTCAATTCACTTTTATCCTCTCGAATCTCATCCGTATCAATTGATTTACAGTATGATTGTAGATGCTTGTTGATAAGATTAATTGCATGATGTTGTTGCCTTAATTATTACTTGCTAATTTCCTTATTTAATTATCAAACATATGAAATTGATTCACAAATCAATCGCGAAAAAAATGATAGCCGAAACATATATCGGTGTTGTCACTTCATTAATTCTGCAGTTACTTGTACTACTACAAGAGTGCTAATAATGCTAATAATAAAAGTGCTAATAATAAAGCACACTAATAATAGTATACCACTACAACAGTGCTAATATATTACAATTATTATGCCCAATAAGTAAAATATGTTAATTTGTTGTAGTGGAATGGGCATTACATTTTGAAGGACGTAAATTGTAAGATTTCTGCATTTGTTTATTTGATTGGAAAATTGAATTATGATGAAATTAGTAGTGAAGAAATTATAAGCTTTTTTATCATGTAAAATTATTTAATCAAAAATCATATCATGAAATCCCATATTATATTACTTTCATGGTAGATTAGTCTACTTTGGTTTGTTCATTTTTTAATGATTGTTTCATCTGTGGAATAGATTATTTTTTGAAAAAAAAATTCATTGAAATAGGAAACAATTTATTTCCTTGCTTTAAATAACAATCAAAATTAACTTGTTATATGTTTCGCATGTAGTTAGCAGTTAGCAAATATCAAGGAATGGTGAGAATGGTATCGAAATATTTTAAAGTGCTGTATTTTTCTCAACGTTTGCTAATTACTATTCCTGTAAATGGTGAACATTTCGAGCATAAATTAATCGGATAATTCATTTGTAAATGGTATTCTCTATAAATAACAAAGTGGGATGAGTTAGGGAAGATGGATGTGTAACTGTGACTTTGATTTGATATGAAATGGCACTTGATTGTGTAGTGTGTTTTTCGCTATATTTGCTAAAAAAGACGATAACAAAGTAAGAAAGAAGTCCATTAATTATTTCATGCTAAAAAATTAGCAATAATTCATAACTGTTTGGAATATTTGCAATGCAATTTATTCTAAAGAAATATGATGGACTGTTACATCATATGTCAAAGTAACTTGATCTATAAATCCTTTAAATAGAAAACGGAAAGCAGAAAATGAAAAAATTTGCTAGTTTTTTCGTATTGAAAATTTGGAAGTCTTAATATATCAAATGTTTTTCAATCAATAATTAATTGGATGATTGATTAATTGCTTAAGCAAGGTTCGTATGTTAACAACTTTGTATGTTGTTTTGCAGGAACGAAAATAAAACGATGTCAAAATACTAATTTAAACAAAAATATCTACAACAATTAGTACTCGCGATTGAAACCTGGTATCATGATACAATCGATCAGTGCTCTGCAGGCATCTGCCCTTTCTTATGTGGTATGTATTTATTTTCATCGCCATTTACATAAGTTTTCGTTGTTCATGTGTCATTATGTCGTTCATTTTCTGTTTATGTAATTGTTTCAGGAATGTGCGAATATATTACGAACAGATATAAGGCACGGTTTGTCCTCGGCTGAAGTAATTAGACGACAAAAATATAATGGCTATAATGAATTTGATATACATGATCATTATCCTATATGGAGGAAGTATCTTGATCAGGTTTTCAAATATTATTTTTTTTGGTTTTAGCGAAATCTTATGTGGAAGTCTTCTATTCTGATAATCTGACTGTATGTTTCTGTTGCGATTTAGAATATCGAGTGATTTTAAACATTTTTGTTTTACATGCGACTATGTATAATAACAGTATTAAATGTAGCATTGAAAAATCAAATTATTTTACTGATCATTTGTATTTTTGTTTGTAATTTGTTAGTCTTAGCACTTTTTTAAAATCTAAAAATTTTCTCTATTTTTCAGTTTAATAATCCGTTAATCATTTTATTGCTTACAAGTGCGGCAATATCACTATTAATGGGACGAGGTGAAGATGCAATAAGTATTACAGTAGCAATTGTTATCGTTGTAACAGTAGGATTTGTACAGGAATATCGATCTGAGAAAACATTAGAACATCTTAATAAACTTGTTCCACCAACATGTCATACGTAAGTTTTTTTGTGTTCAATGCTTTTCATTCATTTGGACGATTGTTTTTGTTAAAAATCTTCTTTATTTCTCTCTTTCTAGAATACGCGATGGGCATGAAATGCAGTTTTTGGCACGAGAATTAGTACCTGGTGATATTGTGTTATTAAATATTGGTGGCCGCATACCAGCTGATTTACGGTTATTTGAGGTAAATTTTTTGATTTGTGTGACGAAATTTCTGTCGATTTACTTAATTGAATTGCTGTTCTATTAAGCTTAAATATGATACGCGCCTTAACGGAATCGAAATGACCTATAACATTTTTAATCCAATATTTATAATTTAAAATAGTCTTTGCGTTCCATTGTTCCCTTTTCTTTATATTTATTTTACATGTTTTATGTCTTAGATATGTTTTCATATTTATAGAATAATATATATTATTCTTTTTATTCTGCCGTAAAATGTCTGTCTCAACACTTGCTCTCCTCATTTTAATTGGAAAGTGTAATTCTCTGATTTATAATATACCATAATTTCATTTGAACTAATAAATAAGCTCTATCATAATATACAAATGAAATTTATTTAAATTTCAGGCATATGATTTGCAAGTAGACGAATCTTCGTTTACTGGTGAATTGGAACCACGGCACAAGTATGTTAGAACATTAACAACTGATAGCGGAACTTTTGATCATATTGATAATGTTCTATATATGGGTACATTGGTCAGAGGTGGCCATGGCAAGGTATCAATTTTGATAAAATTTTTTATGGAAAAAATTACTGAAATCAGAAACAGTCGAAACTGTTAATTAATTTAAAAGTATTACATGATTAAAATGAAGGTCGAAAAGATGCATCAACGTGATACGATTCACGCATACGTTAATGCAGACATTTCAAAGTAACAGAGTAACTTATGGAAAGTTCCCATTGCTTTAAAATGCTTGTATTCATTAGAACTATTTAATTTCTATTTGTGATTGGCTTTAAATTACGTATCGAATGTTAAGTTAGGTTTCATTTCAGGATTTCTTAAAAATTTAAAAATTTAGGGAATTGTTATTGGTACGGGATCACATACGCGCTTTGGTGAAGTTTTCAAAATGATGCAAGCTGAAGAAGTAATCAGTCTTGTTATTTTTAGCAATTTATTAATAAATTTTGAGTTATCGAGATGATTAAGCTGCACTCGACTATGAAAAGTATTCCTCCTTTAGCAAGGAATTTAATATACTTAATGCGAGAGGAAAACTTGGCAGTAAAGAAGTTATCAAAATTTAAATTGGATTCTTGATAAAGATGTATTTTAGGAAATACAACCGGATTATTTTGAGATTAATTGTAGTAGTAAAGAAAATTTTAACATGACAATTCTTATATTTAATGAATAGTAAGAAAAGCAATTAAGTAGATTTAATATATTAATTTTTATTAATATATTAAATATTAATTTTTGTATTCTGAAAAAAAGACATTTTCTCTTTCAGGCGCCAAAAACGCCATTACAAAATAGTATGGATTGTTTAGGCAAGCAGTTATCGTTATATTCATTTGTAATAATAATCATCATTTTCTTTATCGGTTTATTCCAAGGGCGTAATACATTGGATATGTTCAGGATTGCTGTAAGGTAAGTTCGATTAAATATTCTTCTCTCCAAAGAGTAATTTTGGTTTTATATTTGATTAATTATGTAATAAATTGCTGTGATCAAATGATGTTATTCTTATATATTATATCCATCTGGAAAAAATGAGTATGACATATCGATCGATCAATGTCTTATTGGGAAAAAGTGTAAGAGTATGAAGATTTTGCGCGCTGTTTGAAGGACAATAGTAATGATAGTTCGCTAAGCATCGATTATAGGACTTACTTAAAATAAGTTATTTTCTAGTATAACCAATTGCTATTCATGGAGCTTTTTTCCCAGTTTATTTTTTATGCGTACAACAGAAAGCAATTGAAACTCAAATATGTCGAAGAGACGATTTCATATCTCAAATAATTAAATTAAATGATGTCTATAATAAATTTTACATATCAAATTTCATTTTTTTAGTTTGGCAGTAGCAGCAATTCCAGAAGGTCTTCCTATAGTAGTGGCAGTTACTCTTGCAATCGGCGTAATTCGTATGGCGTCCCGTCGAGCAGTAGTGAAGAAATTACCAGTGGTTGAAGCTCTCGGATGTGTTACGGTGATATGCTCCGACAAAACGGGTACATTGACAAAGAACGAAATGACTGCAGTTGTTGTGGTTTCTGCTGATGGACAAATAGCTGATGTTAGCTTACGATCTATTTAAATTAAATTGTAATGAAAAAAGAAAGAGATGGGAAAGGAAGATAATGATCAAAAAATGGTTGAGTGCGCATTGAAAACAGTGGTAATTAACTGCAAAATTTTTTTACAATATTTCAGTATAAAGATATGGATAAGGTAACTAAACAGTGGAGATAAATTCTTTTGATCTTAGAGAAATCGAGAGAAAAAAATGATTGAATGAATTCTTTTTGGGACAGAATGTGTATTTTGGTGCAAATAAACACCGGAAATGAAAAATAGTTATGTTAATAAGTCTTTTTGAAACTGTTAATAAGAACTTTTAATAAGTCTTTATGGATCAGATTTTCATCTTTAATATTTTCACAACATTTGCTTGAAAACTTCAATATTTGGTTTAAATTTTGTCAGAGATTTTGTCAATTTCACTTTAAATTTATACTTTCCTTTTTTCCTGATTTTCAGGTATTAGGTGTTGGATATTCGTTAGAAGGTGGATTATGTACAGTGGGTAGCGAACGTGTTATCGGCTATTCGCATCCATCGATAAGCCGTGTAATTGAAATTGGTTGCATCTGTAATAATGCAATTATATCGGATGGTATACTGATTGGACAGCCAACAGAAGGCGCTCTTTTGATCCTTGGAATGAAGGTTATCGATAAGATGAATTCATTTTTTATGTTCATGTTCGAGATTTAAATTAGAATTTAGGTATTGCTCATCTATGCTTCTAGTTGGTATTCAGATACAAGCGTGGATTAGTATTTTTTAATTTTAAATTTACAGCATCAGCTTTGAATTTGCGCTTTAGCACTTCTTTAGGTACAAGTTTAAGTATTATTTTGTATATGTAGTGAGGATTATTGGTCTTTGATTTTTGAAGCTAAAATTATGTTGCAACTAAATTTGAATTTAATATTTTTTGCATACGAGTACGACTATTGCTGTTATATGAATTGAAGTATAAGTGATAATATTTTTGAACCATATGCAATTTATTTTCCAGACGCATTTGAATGAGCAAGTGAAAAATTATAAGCTAATCAAAGAAATACCATTTTCATCGGAATCCAAATTTATGGCTGTGCAGTGTGAGCATATTCAGGTTAGTCTTAATTTTGACAAGTTTTCGTTTTTTAATCTATGTTACATCGCTGAATATTAGTTCAGTTTATCTAATTATTTATTCTCGGGATTTTTTGATTTTTATTTTTTGCAAATTTTAGTCTAATGGGCGAAGTGAATTATTTGTAAAAGGCGCTTTGGATAGTGTATTGGAAATGTGTACTGGATATTTGGAGGGTGATAAAATTCCTGTAAAACTAACTGATATTGCGAAGGAACGTTTTATGGAAATGAGCCGATCTTTGGGTTCACGCGGTTTGCGAGGTAATTTACAAAACTGATTTATTTTCCATTCAATTTTGCGTTATGTATTCATTTTCTGTGCTAATGCAGCGATTTGTGTGATCGTAAGTTCGACTTCATATTCTTAATTTAAGTTTATTTTATTTATCTTTTTTCACTATAAATTCAATTTATTAATTGAGAGTTTCAGGTGGAACAAAATGCATGCAAAAGATTTAGAGGAATAATTAGTATTTCAATTTTTTTTATTTCCATCTTTTTCCATTACAGTAATAGCTTTTGCTTATGGTTACAATGAACAAGAATTGTGCTATGCTGGAATGGTAGGTATTATGGATCCACCAAGGCCAGGTGTTGCTGAAAGCATTGAAATTGTCCAGTCAGCTGGTGTTAAAGTTAAAATGGTTACCGGTGACGCGCTGGAAACAGCATGTAGCATTGGTATAGTTAGGAATTTTCGAAATATTTGAAAATTTGAATTATCTTTTGCTGATTACCAAGTTTCAGCTTCTCGATATTGTAACAGAATTGTCTTCTCCCGAAAGTTCTGAAGGCTTAAAATTGCTTTTCGCCTGCAGAGTTACATAAAGTCTTGTTACAGGTGCTTATTTGAAGTTGTTCACAGAGGGCGACTTGTGTTTATCTGGTTCTGAAATAGACCGAATGACTGATCTGGATCTGGAACGAGTAATCAAATCAGTAACAATATTTTATCGCTCCTCTCCGAAACATAAACTGCGAATTGTCAAAGTTCATTCATTTCTTGATCATTTTTATGTGAATTATTGACTTATTCCATTTGCTTTTTATGACAAATATTTTTTTATCATGATCTTAAAATAATTCCATGTAGTAATTTAATTGGAATCAATGATCCGAGTTGAAATATTATCGCATATTTCATCGATCTTTGTCATGATATGTAATTTGTGATTTGCTAACCGAATTTAAAATTTGATTTATTTCAAGGCACTGCAAAATTTGGGCGATGTCGTGGCGATGACGGGCGATGGTGTTAATGACGTTATTGCACTGAAGAAAGCCGATATTGGTATTGCAATGGGCTCTACTGGTACCGATGTGTGCAAGGTAATGTTCTTTTAAAAAATTTTTTATTATTTTGAATTATTAAACTGGTTAAAATGGCAGAAATATTTTGACGAATTTCAACATTTCAACAATCACTTTTATTTTCAAATTTAAATAGCTGAAATGATTGAATTTGTGGAAATTGCTTTTCCTCAAATGCAGTAGTTCAATTAATTAAAGAAAAATATCTTGAATAGGAATCACATTCATCTGACTGCTTTCATGAGAATTTATCGAAATACTGCAGAAAGAAAAAGTCTTCTGCTAAGGAATTAAGGAATGGAAAACTTAGCCATTACATTGAAATCCGGGATTACTTTTCAGGAAGCAGCTGATGTAATACTTACTGACGATGACTTTTACACGATTCAAGCAGCCGTCGAAGAAGGCAAGGGCATTTATCATAATATCACTAATTTCGTACGATTCCAGCTAAGCACGTTAGTTTTCTACTGCATTTTTCGTCCATTTTAGTAAATTTTTAATTTTTAAATAAAAAACGAAAATCTCATTCCTGTTTGAAAATATCGTTTTTCAAAAAATTTTCTTTCGCTTTGTTAGTTGCTAATTGCTAATTTATTGTTGATAGTTTCAGAAGTGTAGCAGCATTGTCATTGATTGCAATTTCAACGTTATTTGAATTTGAAAATCCTTTGAATGCAATGCAGATACTTTGGATTAATATCATTATGGATGGACCGCCGGCGCAAAGTCTTGGTGTTGAACCTGTTGATAGGGTAAGTTTATCTATTTCCATTCCATCAACTCTTTAACTTGAATTTTTAGATACTCCTAGAATATGGATACCTTTTAAATCAATATATTATGCGTTGCTTTCATTTTTTCTGAATCGGAGTATTGACTTTCCTTTTACATTCATTTTATCAATAGGACTATGATAACAATGGCTCGACGAACGGTATTATATTATATTTATCTTTCCAATACAGCACGATATTGTAGGGAAGAAGAAAAAAAGATAAATGAAATTTTGTTGTAAAAAAAATCAGTGAGACAGATGTATTACTGATTATTATCGATAGCAAAGAAATATCAGTTCTACAACAGTTGTAGAACTGATATTTCTTTTCCCTTGCTGTTTGAATTTCAGGATATAATTCGACAACCACCGCGAGATGTGCGGCAACCGATGATAGATAATGCATTCATAACTAACATTTTTATATCTGCGGCAATTATCATTGTTGGAACACTCTCTGTTTTCTACAAAGAAGTGAGTAGTTTTCCTGAATTTTAGGTTCTCTAAAATTTTTGAAAACTCTTTTTTATCCTCTCTTTTCTTACTTTTGATTAAGTAAAGAATTAAGCCATTATTATTAATCGTTAATACCAATTATTTTTAATTATTATTGTAATTTATCAATATTACATATTAACTATAATACAAATTATCAAATAAATGTTAATATAATTTTTACTTCAATTTCATATACTTGAATATGGGTATTAACGGTCTGGTTGATGGTAAATGACGTTTTATATCTTGATATTTCCCGTTAAGTTAATAATGTTAATCTGTAATTGTATTAAATTGGGAAATATTATAAATTAAAAAAGTTTGGAGTATTTGACACTATTTTTAGATGTCAGCGGATAACGAAGTTACACCGCGTGATACAACGATGACATTTACATGTTTCGTTTTATTTGATATGTGGAATGCGCTCGCTTGTCGTTCAAGTAGGAAATTAATTTGGCAAATCGGTTTATTGAGGTGAGCTATTGTTGGTGATTTCTGCATATTAAGATAATGAGTAAAGACAAACTCAAATTCCAGATTTTCGTAGACTTGAAGTGCGAATTTTAAAAGATGTTTTGGACAGATTTATGTTGAATTGCATAATCTCAGATTGTAATGGAATCACATATTTATTATTAAAGGAGATCATGATGTCCACAATGTTTTCTTTTCCTTCTTTTTCAGGAATCGTATGTTCTGTTTTGCTGTTTTTGGGTCTATTTTTTGCCAATTAGCGGTAATATATTTTCCTCCGCTGCAAAAAATTTTTCAAACTGAAGCATTAAGTTTGTATGGTAAATTTTTTCTCTTTTCTAATTGATCAATCAGATAATAATTTGTGGTCTTATACTTATTCGTACGTTTATTATAATACTGTTAATTAGATAAAGGATTGTTTCTATTCCGATATATGTGATTAAATTTTTGAAAACTTTCATGTGGTTTTTTAATTCTGTTTTCTCTCCTTTTTCATCTTTTAATTTATTGAAGTCTTATTCATGTGGTTTCTTTTTATCATTCTTCATGATTGGAATTGCTGGCTATCATCATTTTCATTGCATTAAAGTTGAGAGTTCCAAATTCTTTTTCATTTAACAGAAAAAAATTGTTCTTTATCAGTTAATTAGTTCGTTCACTGTTATGATGAATACAAAACAAAAGATTCCATTTAGAATTTTAGTGATATAATATTCCATAGAGATGTTTGGGGAATTTATCTAAAGTAATTGTTATTGTTGATTATTACAGATTTGGTATTTCTCACAGTGCTTACATCAACAGTTTTTATTGTCGCTGAAACGAGGAAATATTTAGAGTTGAAAATGAAAAAAACGCCATATGTGATCATCGATGAACCAGCGAATTTTTAGAATTGTCAGTTGTACTGAATGAAATTTAAATGGAGAGATTTATTAAATTAAAAAATAAGAATTCTATTAGTTTTTTCCTCTTTTTTTTCTCTACCTGATCTGTTGCATCTTTATTTAAATATTACTATTTCGGAGTATTGGTAATCCAATATAACAAACTTGTTGTGTCCAAATATAAGCATTGTGCTGCTGAGTAGATTTACTGCCATGACGTAAGATTCTATGCTCTACTACTTATGCAACTATCACCCAAATTCGGAATATTTTCAAGTTAAGAACTGTTTCGATTATTTCGTCCTTACCTTGTTCTGTAATGTTCGTCTATTTTCCTTATGGCCATCTGCTGCAGTTTTTATTTCTTTTACCTTATACAAATATGGTATCCTAAGTTATTTCAGGTTTTGACAGTGATTTTACATCTTACTTCAGGAAAGATTCCTAAGCTTCTTACGAACTTACGAAATTGTGTATGCAGCAGGTATTGATTTTTATTCAATGAAATTTTAAGATCTTTTTTAAACAATTTCTTCACTTAATTCTTAGTATGACTGGAATTCAATATGCAATCAAAATTAACGGAATGTTGCAATATTCGACGTCGACAGCAGTCAATTTTTTGCTTGAGATCTTGTACAAATGCTTATTTTCAGGCGTTATGTATGGGTTGTTGAAATTTTTACATTTGCACATATCAACTCACGTGCTAAGTTTTGCTACAGAAACATTGTGGATAAAAGATGATAATTATTTTATTGAGTACCACATTTGATGGAAAAATAGTCTTGATTACTTTTCTCTTACAGCCTTTTTGAGAAAACAAAAAAAGAGGTCGATTCTGTTTATTCATTTCATATTTATGTTAGTTTAGTTTTTTAACACATCTCTGCATACAGTTTTCCCCCAACTTAAGTCTACAGATAATCTGGAACCGTACAGTTTTCCTTTATTTATATATTTATATTTAATTTTTAATAAGTACTTGACTCAAACGAATTACGGTGACAATGCTTTGCTTAATCAAATGTTATCAAAATCTTATCTACCATATATCATCATCAGTTAAGGCATGAAAGAGAAGTATTAGGATCTGTTTATGATTTTTTGATTAATAATTATATCTTTTCAATAATACAAAATGTCATCATCTCCCGTTTCACTTATTCAATTGCTGATGTACGAAAACAAGTAGTAATGAAGAAATAAAAAGACATACAACATATAATGTATTCGAATTTTTAAAAAATGCCAAAAATTAACGTTGGAAATGGGAATTTCATCTTTCTTTTTTGTCTTAATAATTTTTATATAATTTCCAATTTTTATTAACATTAGAAACAATAAAAGGTCAGAATCCAGAAATTGGGATGAATTTCACCAATGTTCCATATAAATATCCATTTGACCAAAGTCCCATATAAATATCATCTTAATAACAGTATAAAGTTTAGCCACCCTTCGCTTTCGTATTACTAACGTTTTTGCGTACTGATATAAAGTACTGAAACTGAATTTCTCAAAGAACAGAATTCTCGTTTTATTATCACTAAGTGGAAAAGTAGTCTGATATTTATATGTGAAGCACCTTTTTTTCATTCTTCACTTTAAGTTTTAAATTCAAACAAACCGTTATTTCCTCGAATAAATGCATCGCCATATTTGTTTTTCAACTGTCCATTCGAATATTCTTCCGTTTGCTCTAGTGCTATATTCATGAAACCATCTAAGCATGATAAAATACCTGGAAATGATTGCAATATTTTTCGTTGATACTTGATACAGTGGCTGGTTGCAACGGTATACAAATGTAATCTTTCTGCCTGCTTTATTCATTACCAGATCAATACTATAACTTCAATGTCAAACATTTGGAACATATTTTTTGTTATGAACTTTAAAATAGATTCCGGAAAGATATTCTTGCAAATTTAACAGTTTTTCTAGCAGAAAATCTAAAATTCAATATTTTCTAAATCAGTGCAATGATGTAATAAATAATGTAAAAAATTTCAAACTATAATAAAAGTCACACACACCTCTGTAATCGACGCCAGAATTTAGCTTCACCACGACAGGTTTCCCAATAATTTGCTTCAAAAATTCGCTCGGATTTTGCCGCCGACTCATCTAAAATTAAATAGAGAGTAAAGTGTGAGTAAAAAATTTTCAGTGGAAAATTATGCTCAAATAAGAATGAAATGCTGCAATGAATTGGTGATTTCACATTGTTTTATGCATTACCGCATCATCTGCAACAACCATTTCCGATATCAATTCAGGTTACGAGAATAAGGAATGGATCAGAAGGAGTATATATCAAGTTTCAAAAGTTAACTAAATAAACAAGACGTACACCTAATGTTAATGTTAAATGTTAAACGGTTATAACTGGATAATGAAATGCCTCAACTGGAAGAATGAAGTAAACAAGACGTCACCACGGTTAGTCTTTATTTTCAACCATTTTTTTAAAGATAATTTATCCTGTCATTTCCAGTCAGCATTATTCAGACATATTCATCTGGAACCCTAATCAGAAAGTACCCCGCAACTTGAACTGTTGATGTACTGAAACATCCTCGCCCATATCTCTGCTCAGTCGCAACTGCTTAATTATTCGTCGGAAATGAATTCAATCAGATTTCTTTCGTCGATAATTATTCCATTAATTTTATTTAGAAGAATAAAACGACTAAACCGTTCAATCGCTCTTCAGCGTTTCTAAATACTTTGTTCGGAAAGCGAATCTGATCAATCCAATATCACCCCTTCAATTGTCAAATCTCCTTTTCCTAAAAGCTAAATTAGCTGCACATTTATAATTATTCATCGACGATACGTTACTGGTCTACCAAAACCAGGATCAAATGATCAATCTCAACATTCCTTTTCTAAGAAAATAACAGCAGAACAACAACTCCAGCTACTCATTCCTAAATTACGGTGATAATCTCCTCTAACTTCTTTCCCGTTAGTTATTCAATATCACTACAGTAATAATAATAATAATCTTTTATAAAACATCATTATATTATTACAGGAAATAATATGGAACTGTTGTTAACCATGTTCTTTTCCTTCTATGCTAAAATTTGAAGACGAAAGAATGGAATGAAAAATTATCACTTTATAGAAAAACTTTTTATACATTGTATGAAATGGATAATAATTGATCAATCAATTCACCCATTTATAATTCATCAAATAGTCAATCAAATACGATGACAAGAATTTCAAAGAGAAAGAACAATACAAACACCTTCATTATTTTTCATTTCCCTTTACTTCGCAACAAAAATACTCAAAACAGATAGGTACATTTAATTATAGATATACAGACATAGCATCACGCACGCATCAGAAAGTTGGAACAGACATATACGTACACGCAGACAAATATACACACAAACAGAGCTATTTCACATACATAACTGATTCTATTTTCTATACGAACTGGATTAATGAAATAAATTTAGAAGTAATGCTTGGGAAAGATAATAAACGGAGCACTGGAAGAAAAAGGCGAAAAAATCCTGAATAAAATTAGCTTCCATTCACATTTTTCTACAGATGAAATAATCTCATAAAAAATATTATATCATGTCACTATTACATCACAATACATTCTCTCATTTTACTTTTGCTATTTCACTAATTAGCTATGAAACATTAAATTAATTAACAAAGTACCATTTCTATTCGTATTTACCCAACATAAATCTGTTAGATAAAATGATCCGGCATGATTAAACAAGACAGAATTTCCAGTTAGTAGAATAGAAAACTGAAGAGAGGATGGAAAAGGGAGAAAGGACCGAAAGTTACGGTATAAAGCATGATCATGAACAATTTTTGGGAAATCATTATATAAAGAATTGATTTCAAAATAAATGAAGAATTGGAATTTGAATTCGTTTAATTTACTCCAAATTAGTAAAAATTTCATGGTTTCTTCAATATTTCAAACAAGCAATTTCCTGAAATTCCTTTTAGAAAAAAGAAAAGAAGAACTACAGTTTTAATTCCATCACGGATTTCCAAATCATTCATAATCATTTGACACTTTTTGTTGCACTAAAAGAATATACCGAAGAAACAAAAAAAAAACATCTGTCAAATTGCATGGAAGAAGTTTAATAGTCAGTAATCCCTCCCATCTTTTTTTCAAATATATACTTTTCAGAAAAAACGTTCAAGAAAATAAATATATGATACAGAATTTTCGCAGATGTCACCACTTCATTTTTCTGTTTTTCCAGATAGATAATAGTAAAAAACAATCAATTTTGAGATAAAACAAATGAAGAAGGGAAAAGAGAAATGATGGAAAAAAAATAGTACTTTGCTTTAACAAAAGATAAATTTTGAGCGATGATGAAATCTTTATTTTTGCTTCTTGAAAATTTTCACTTCCGTGTTCAATCCATTCAAATTCTGTTATCAATTTTCTCCTTGTCCACTATCCTCTGCATTTTCTTCATATTCTTCTTCATCATCTGAAAGTAAGAATGGGATGTTCCAATATTTCTTCGTCAAATTTAGCAAATGAATGTACAACTGTTGGAAAAATTGAGAATCATTACATACATATCTAGAAGATATTGCTATATATCATCTATCATCTCTCAGGATTTAATAAACAGTCATTATTTAACTGAACATTCTATCTCCATAATTTTCCTTTTGTGCAACATAATGGAATCGACAGCACATTTCTACAAACCAAAAAAAAATCATTTAGTCTTTTTTTCAGAAGTAAAATATTAATTAGAAGAATTTAATCTTTTCCATTTTGTTACCTTTTTGAAGTTGACAAGCAATACCATTAGAAAGCTATTAATAGCAAAGTATTGAAAGTGACAGTTAAAAAATTATTAAACGCTCTACATACCACTCTCATCACCATAATCATAATAATCTTCATCGAGATCGAAGGCATCTGTACAATCATCATTTGGTTTAGGCGCTGTTTTAATACAATATTCTTCTAATGTTTCCGGGACAACGACACCATCTTTTTCGGCATCTAGCCGGGATGCTTCCACTTGCTTTCTGAAAAAAAAAACAGTCAGACTATTTAGAAAAAATAATTACATGCATTCAGTTAGTTCATCTGAAAAGTATGACTCCAGATCTAACAACTAGTATTCACAATTGATATTCCATGCAGATGTAAGAATGATTCGGGATAAGTTATTCCGTTACTTTACAGAGATAATTGGGAAAAATGACTTGGTGACATTCGGAAAATCTCTAGATGATTATCCTCCTGTTCGATAATAACAATATTGGAACGAAGCTATAACACAGCTACTGTTAGACTCAGCGTCTATCATAAGTTTATTTCATGGAAGGGTTCATAAAGTTATTATGGAGATGGAGAATTGTAAGGTTTTGTCATAGTTACTTGGGAATCGTAGAGAAAATCCCAATGAAGTTTATAAACTTACCTTACGAGACGTGCATACTCGTCATTCTTGCCACCCGATTCTTTCCATTTTCTGTACATGACTGATGCATCCACATTGGCCGGCGAAGAAGTATTCGGTTCATTTAATAATGATATCACCGAAAGTAAAATTGTCCTAGAAATAATACTTAATTGTTTATTCCTTTTTGTTCTTGGCCCCCGTTTTGAAAATATGCCAAATTGACATGACGGTTGTACATTATTTTTAAAATTACACAAAAAAAGATACAGCAATAAATTCTCCTTCTGATATCTCCCGAAACTTGAATTCATAACAGTACTAAGGTTATCCGCCCTCTTAATATGCTTCATAATAATAGATATTTCAATCCAGTCAAAAGTGTTACTTAAAATGAAAAGAAACTCACAAAGCAAGATAAATAAAAGGCAAGGATCTTTTAGATGATGCTGAAAGAATTGTGAGAATTGCAGAAGGCATGGTTTCACTTACCTAACATTTTGTGTCGGATTCCAACGTTCGCAAGCAAGCTCACCACTATGAGGATCATCAACGGGCGGATGCAAAATACTGATACAAAGATCACCGTTCTAAAAATATGACTGCTCTAAAATTCGGAAATTTCCCTCGAAAATTTCAAAGACAATAAGTCCTACATCTCATACCTCATAAACATTTGGATGCCAAACTTTGTTGAGGAATTTGATCGATGGAGGAGCATATGGATAATTGGATGGGAATTTCAAGACTGCTTTGAAATAGCCACCCTGAAACGAAGTAGGGTCAAACAATCACTGAGAGAATTAAATTAAGTGATGAGGAAAGAGAGAGGCGTAAAAGGTATACTCCCAGGACAGAAAATAAAGCGTAACAATTTTGGGGATGGAAATGATGGCAAATTATTATCCCACATGATTTACGTCTAATTATTTTACAATCATAATGTGCCGTATCCTAAATATAGCATATTTCCGTCCCGTGTTAACGAAGCTTTAATAACATTTCATGAATATAAACGATAAATTAGATTAGATCGATTAGAGGTTAAACAGGTGAAATGATACTTCTGTTACAAAAATTATTGATTCTAATAAACATTAGAACAAGTATAATAAAATCAAGAAATAAATTTGGCATTTATTTATATTTAAGGTTAACAAATGACAAAATTCATGTAGCTGAATCACGGCATCACATACACATTTACTTTTAGTATCAGAGATAAGTAATTTTTGAAGAATTAAGAAAATTACTCAACTCAACTAAATACGGATATGTTGAATCTTAATCAGCAAAAATTCCTAATATTTATGATATTTAACTCCAATTTGCTGTTCCACTAGCAAATAATATTAAAATTACATGCCTGATACAGTGTTCCCGGTGGGCCATACAAAGCGACAGTCCAAACGAACATATTGTCCTCATTGGCTGTTACCGTAAAACCTTCAACAGGCGATGTTTGCAGGCCTTTTAACTCTAATGTTAACGCTCGAATGGCACCTGAAACAAGAGAACATAGCTTATATCATCTACACAAATAAGTAATATCAAGCAGTGTAAAATCTAATTCTCTCCAGAATTTTTCAATATTTGAAAATTTTCAAATACAGTTTATCTCATGTCCCATAAAATATGTTTTCAAGAGCAGAGTGTCCGAAGGATACATTATTCAATGCAGCGAAATAATTCTCTATGTTTGCAGCAAAAGCTATATGATGATACCATAAAAAGGTTCATGTCCTTAGCTAGTGTCATTAGTGATGCAGTGAAAAGAGAGAGAAATTTTTCTGAATTTAATGATTGGGAAAGCATTCATTTCAAAAATTGAAAAATCAGGAGGAAAATTTACCTGCACATGAACCACTGGTACCCTGAGAGCCCACCATAGACGAAGCACTATTCATTTCGTTTTCCTCAATTAAACAGCAAGAATAGTATACTGGCAGGATAAAGATAATAAGTATCACAGGTAAGATCCGAGGGAATAAGCTACGGCACTTTTAGGTTTGAAAACTAAAATACAGTAATATATTTAACCTTGTTTTAATTTGCTTCGATGTAATAAATACGCAAATGTTATCAATGATTAACCGAACAAATAAGTTCTAAGCATTAAACATGACTAATCTTCGGAGGCAATCAATAAGCTATCAAATTTTTATTCATTTTTAATTATGTTTGTACATCTAAATTATGCCTATCAACTAAGCACACCAGAAAACGACATTTAAAAAAAATAAAAATTACAAAATTAGTGAGTAAGACGACCGTCTTCCCGAGTAAAAAAATTTTTGTGACATGAATGAAATCATTTGATATGCGCGCATGAATTCGTGCAGGTAGTTTTTTTTTTGCTTTTCTTTTTTGAATATCTCAATTACATCAACTAATATATCAATAAAAAATCAATCAAAGAAGTAAAATATGTTACTGCATTGCATGGCATTATTATTGCATATTATTTGCAAAGTGTATAAGCTAATATGGTAAAGAATTCAGCAAAGATATTTTGAGTAGTACATCAAAAGGAAATAAAATATTACCACGACAATACCTGTTGAATCCTCATAAACAATCGGAATGAATGTCACTTGACGTAGTCATAATTGTTATCAATAAGCAAACATATTACTTTATTACCTTACGTTTTAAAACGTTTACCATAGACACCACTCCCCCTTAAACGACAACTGGCGAATGTATAATCGTATATATGTCTACATGTATGTGTACGTGTGTGCGCGTGTGTGTGTGTCTATCTCTCAGCTAGTTAAGACAGCTGTTTTTTCTTCCACCTACATTGCAGAAAGAAAGAATTAATTGATAGTACAAGTGATAAGTAAAGCGTAATAAAACGTAAAAAGAAAGCGAAAAGGGCAAAATTTTACAACTATACATATCTCAATGTACAATACAGAAATGTACCTCAATGTACAGAAAAATTGGAACAGCAAAACGGAGAGGAAAAAATCAAATTTGGGTTAAAGAGCGTAAACGTAAAGTAAAAAAAATGATTAAAATCTGAAAAAATCTTTTGGAAATATTTCTTCAATATTTATTAGCAACAGTTTAGTAATTTTGCTCTGACTGCTGTTTGATATAGGATGATATTGGGAAAGCAGATAATATAGATCGAATGATTTCTTTGTTTGCTTTGTTTCAGTTATATACCGCTGGAATATATAGAAAAACAATAACAAATTTTTTCATTATTCACTTTACCTGAAGCAATATGTGAGAAAAGCATTCACCTGAGGGGCAAGATATTTTGCAAGTTATGCATAAAGAATGTCAAAATTACATCTGAATGAAATTTTGACATTAAACGATAACTCACGATCTGTCTCTCATGACATCGCGGGAACAAGATTCATTATGTATCTTCAACGATATGGGAGAACGATATCACATTTTCTTTTTCTATTTTTCTCTCGGCTAAAAAAGTTTTATGGAAGAAAAATAACTAAACTCATGTACAATTGGTTTTTGCTTTTTGATCTCAACAACTGTTTAACTGAATTAAATCTTTCTTCAATATGCTTATTCTTCCTCCGCTTCCACTTATCTGAGCATCAGATCGATCACTGACCAGTGAATCAATATAATTATCTAATTTTAAATTTTGTTTTTAAACCTATTCCGGAATCTTCTCAATAATACAAATTTATCTGTTTCAACTTAAAGTAATTATCTTAACGATAATTCACTGTGAATAGCTACAACAAAAAAGATTCAGAAAAGCACATTCTTCTACACTCTGAAAAATACGCGTAAAGAAGAAGCTATTATAAAATGTTTTCAATACCACTTCATCACTATTTCACTGGACGTCTCTGTCAAGGTAAATAATAGACGAGTGACAGCTAAAAACTACTTTAAACTAGCCAAAAAATTGATCAAAGACTATCAAAAGAACAAAGTAAAACTGACATGCATAAGAAAAACAAAATTGTTTTAAAAAGAAAATGATGAAGACTAAATCGAAGAATATATAGCCAGTTATCCGGTCATACAATGTCGAAATATCGAAAATCACATACTGATTATTGCTAAAGAAGTAAACTTTAAAGTAAGAAATAGATAGGATAAAATGACGCAAATACCTTACAATAATAAGGATGGATGTCAGATTGGATGATCTGATCAAAACCGACTCTGATCCTTTCAACGCCATGCATCTCATCGTTTCATCATTTCCTTCGCATTCGTCATCAATCATTGTGAAATCTTCAAATTCCAGTAAAATAAACAAAGCATTATGTATACGTGGTAAACTGATGGATCACGTGTGTCAGGTTCTTTACTACGCCTCTTCACATCCAAATGGAACATCATCTATCATCTCAACGAGATTTCTGCATTTAAATAATGCTTACAATGCACATACATATAGATGTATGTCCGTGAAAACACACGTACATACAACACGCATATGTGTAAATGTACGCACAATGCATAACTGTGATAAAGAATTTTTGACACAGTTACGCACGTCAATAAAGATGCTAAATTACGTCGCTATATTCGTGCTATTAACAACGTCGAGAGCAAAGACGTGTTCATATGTGTATGCGCATACACGTGTAATTATATGATCTGACGTACGAATACTGATATACTTGAATACAGAGGACCGAAATGCAATTCTACTACACATAACACCGATAACCAACCAGTGAGGAATACGACATCTTCCGAACACACTGCGCCCGATCGATACACTCCCTACAGACAGACATACACATACATATTATACACATACACATACACGCGAATATATATGCGTGTATGTGTGTGTGTGTGTGTGTGTGTGGATAACATTTAAGGTTGTCTGTTGGGGAATGTTCTGATAAAAATTTGGTGATAACAATGGTTTGCATTGAAATTGCTGGAAGTTAGATGATTTAGAGGGAGGAAATAAATTAGCTGCCAAGTGCTAATTTGTCTTTTTAAAATTAAGCAATAAATGAAGGATGTAAAATAATATTTTGAAATCGATTGAATTCTAATTAAAATATCGATCGAAAGATTTTCTGGAATTTTTCTTTTATCCAAATTTGAACTTTTGATTTTATAAATCGATGCTGAAAGAAATTTCATTTGTTTAACAAATTCGAAATAAGAATGCAATTAGAAGCGATTAATATCGTGATCTTCCACGTGATCTTCATGAAATGAAGCGCAACCTCCGTGAAGGTTACATGTCATGTTTATCATATTGTAAAGGTTACCTGGAAGAATATGAAGTGATGGGATAGAAGCAGTACAGAAAGTAGCTCGGATTGCACATTAGAGTACAAATCAACTTAGTGGCCAAGAGTTTACGTAACCTTTTCAACTGGTACCGAATCAGTACCGATAATTTATTTGAGATGTCGACTGTAGTTATTTAGGAGGAGAAAGAGTGGGATTTGGAAGAAGCAAAAAATGGAGTAATGAGAATTGAAAAGTGTTGTGGGACTGTTGGTGTGACCCAATTTGTCGATTTATTCCATTCAATAAAAGCCAATTTGGGCTATTGTGTTTACGGAAATGATAAGGAGTGAATTGTACAGTTTCGTTTAGATGCAGCGATTGACGTGATCAATCATAGTGATGATAATGATAAAGTAGTAATCAGAAGGTTGAGGTGGAATAGAAGAGAGGGTAGAAATGTTTGTAAATATCCCAATACCACTCGAAAGCTCTTCCATTCATCTTACCGTAATGGGAAGTACAAAAGACAAGTAATTTCTTTGAGAATTCCTCTGATAATAGAATGGGAAGAAATAATTAAATGAAACAGATATTATGTTGTACCAAAAACGCTACAAGGAATAGCGATAAATGAAGCAAGTAGAATAATTTCTTATTCCTCCATCTATAAGACTCCGATTTTTAGTTGAATTAGCTTCAGCATTAGCATTCTCCATTTTAGTTGTAAATGTTGCTATTGAAAATAACCTGATCACTGATTCACTTCTCGAGTAATATTCGTAATGTCAGTTACTTTTTGTTGTTGGCTCAGTAATCTGTAGAAGTTGGACCATCTAGTCATTTAATCATCACATCAGTTTACGCAGTTGGCTTTTCTTGCTACGAGAATAATTTCTACAACATGATGGGCTAAATAAAACAATCAGATTGAATTTTCGAACTTCCGGTGAATTAAATCCTCGTATAAATACTTACTTTCATTTCCCCCCTAATGCTAGATATTTTAGAAATTGTTTGAAATTTTACCAAGTAAAATTTTAAGTCCCAAAAATCTTTAAAATTAAAAAAATGTCATACAAAAGTTTATATGTTAGGAAGTAAAAGATCGAGAAAATAATTTTAAGAACAAAAGGATGGAATTCAACAACTATTATTTTAAGTTAAAATAGAAAGTTTAAGATATGAAAGCGATGTCTTCGAATTGGATGAAATTTCTACAGATCAAAAATTAAGAGCAAACAATACTGGCATGGAAAAATGAAACACAATTAATTGCGAATATTAATTGAATAATCAAAAATGTATGGCAGAAAAAATAATAAGACAAGGTATGAAATTATTTTCAAAAAAGAACTTTTCAATTTCGTTGATATCATTGAAATTAGATAGATATAAATCGAATTTGAAATGCAAAAACTAAAATTCGATTTGCTAGCTGAAGGAAAAAGCTTTTTTCTCCCTTATTTTCTGTTTTTGATCGGATAAAGTGCGAGAGAGAGAGAGAGAGAGAAGGAAAGAGTGAAATGATTATCTTATTCAGGCAAAAGTTGAAATATTTCACCTTTTCAAAGGTGAAGATGGAAAGTGTACCTTCCTTTATTTTTGCTATTTATTCTATAGCTAAAATTTTATATCCTATAAATTCCGACCACTTGCTCTTCCCAACAATTAACAATAATTAAATTTTCGAATGATATTGTGAGCTCATTATACATACCAATTAGAAAGGATCACTAATTAATTGTATTCTTCGCCTTTGGAAGTGCAACAATTTTTGAATTCGAAGAGTTTAAAGTTAAAATCGTAAAATAGAAATGGTTTCTTCTGAAGAGAAAGTGTTATTGTTCTAATAACGATGTAAATACTAATGATTCAACCTTTCACCACAGCGACATCAGTCATTCATTCACATACTAATTAGCGTGAAATTAATCTCTTGCATGATCAGTGTTAATGATAGCATCGGTTGCACTGTTTCCTTCGGCCTCATCTTTTAGAATTCTGCAAGAAATACTGTGATTCTTTTCTTGCTCTCATTCATTTATGTTGGATTTCTTCAATGAATTGGAGGAGAGAGGAAGAACACCTTTGAAAGCGCTTTTCCTTCCATTGAATTTGTTAATTATTTCCGAACTCTTCCTAGCAGGAAATTCGGCAAGATCCAGTTAATTAATTTCAATCTAATTCTAATTAATTTGCCGAAATTGTAAATATTGTAAAATTTGAATTTCGATTGACCTTAAAGCTTAGTGTTAAAAAACTGATTCAATTTTAGCGCCACGTCTTTACTAATCTACTAGTAGCGATGGATACTGCTAATTTTAACAACTTTTCTTGCCTTAAATGACAATCACAATTAAAAATTTTTTTCAATCTTGAAAATTTAGACAAAGAGAATGTGAAATTGTATAGGAATGATACTAACAGAATAGAAATGATTATTTACTTGGCGAAACCGTCTTGATATGCCACAAATCGGAATATTCTCCTTAATTCTCAAACCGAAACAATCTCAATATATTATAAACCGGCGGAAACTATACATTCTCCGTTCAGTTAGCATTGCAACCGTTTTTACTGTTAAATTATTTAACTGATGGGAAAAAATGAAATCAGTGTAATGAATTACTTGAATTATAGTCTTATGCTTGTCCTGTTTACAAATCGAACAGCGATAATGAATTTCTGGAATTATGAGTGAAATTTTTCTCCTTTCGCCGGTGTCTGTACTCAATGATTGAGGCTAAAATAAACTTTCACGTTTGTTACTTCCGGTAGTTAGAACGAGCTAACTTCTTCCTGATTCCGGTTTGAACTTCATTTCTCTTATGTCACGCCATAATGACAAGCGTTCTCCTGACGTCAATTTTTTAGGATAAGCTGGCAAATTTTCGACGTTCATGTAAATTTTAGTAAGCAATGACTTTTTTCTATTTGGTGTAAAATTTTGAGAGACATTTTTAAGAGCTCAATTTATTATTAGAAAAAGAAGAAAAGATTATCATATTCCTATCACATATTTCATCGAATATATTAATTACATTATCACATCATCGGCAGCTTATCTCCCTTCCGGTTTTTTCGTTTCGTTCTGGAATAAATAAAGAAAAAGGAGTGATACGAGGAAATATCAATGGATGAGCGAAAAATCTAGAAAGAATGGAATAAATCAATAAATCAATCAATCAATCAATTAATCATACAATACGAATCGTATTTTTTTCTGAATAATAATGAAAAGATGGAAGGGAAAGAAGAAAGATTGGAAAACAAAATGCACATTGGAAAAATTGAGCAGAGTATTTCTTTTTCTCTTTCTGAACTAAATTTTATTATATTAGCTAAGTCTGAATTAGCGTGAATTACGTCTGACCAAATAAATAATAAATGAATGAGCTGATGAAAATGAAGACAATCATGAGGCATTGCATACCTTTCAATACTGATCTATTAGCTAAAAAGATTTGAATAAGCCCAAGAAAGTATTTGGTTAATAACTAATGATTCAATATAAACATATTCTAATGCTATCTTTCATATCAGAGGTTAATTTCAAGCAAGACTGTGAAAAACAGAGGAGCTGAATACAAAAGTCCCATAAAAATGTTCCTTCTCATTTTGCTTTCCGTTTTATACCGTTTTTTCATAAAGTACAAAAGTCATGATCGCTAATTTGCAGATGTATAGCTATTCCAAGTACTTTGAAATATATATCATTTTGTATCGAGCAGTTTGACTGATTCATTTAACCAATTCATGATTGCATTAATTGCAGCTAATACGGCAGGCGAACCGAATCCGTGAGTAACCTGAAAATCAATATAATTTTGTCATGGAAGCTTGTAATTATGAAAAATAGAAACTAGTTACTGCAAGAATGAAGTGACAGTTTGACCATTATTACTTTTCAATATGACCATCATTGGTTTCAAGGAACAAAGAAGATTAAAGGATAATTGAGAAGTATGATCGAATTAAATGAATAAAATGAAACATAACTAGGGCAATTTCAACGTTACTCAACAAGTATCCACGAATACTAAATGAAATAATTCACTTCTAAAAGGAATATATTTTAAAACAAAGTCCCTATAAATTATTAAATATATATATGGAATGACCCAATACTACTCAATACATTGACAACGGATATTAATTAAGATAAGAAATTAATAGGGGAAGGTAAAATGCAATCTTTCCTTCCTTCTCTCTTAGCTTCTCCACTTGCTGATCCCAGAAGAGCCTCAATCTTACTCAACTATTTGCGCAATAACCCATTTATATTCTATCATGAATAAACGACTAATGATGATTATCGCATTGTTACAGAGTAGTGATGGGAACAAGATAAAAGCAACGGAACTATATTGATTGTTAATTAATTAAAAAATAATTAAGAAACCATGGAGAAATGTGTTAATCGACTTTGCACGATAGGTTCTAAAATTGGTTGTGGCCTTGAAGAACATATTGGGCTCCGATCGTTGCTCAACAATTCTTTTAATTCACTCAAAGTTGCTTTCGTTGCTAATAGCATATTCTTCCGCCGCTGCATGTCAAGCGGTTCCATAGAGCAATTCACGCGCGTCAAATGTTCCGCAATCGCTCGAGCGGGGAATTCATTCTCGCAAACGGCGTTGAAATCTTTTGCCAAATGCATCGCTTCAACTGTATCAAATCAACTTTTGTCGCAACTTTCTCATTTCACCCAAAGTTTTATCAGTAACTCATAAATCAGCACAAACGCAGAATTCACCTCAACAGATTCTCACAAACTCCACTGCAGTAGTTGCAGATGTATGTTGTAAGATGACGATCAATCACCCATCGATCAATCAGTATAATCCCAAAGCAAAAGCTAAATTCGAAAGTAGGCGTAATTTTATCTATCTGAGAGGATTTCCCGGGGGAGTGCGTAATCAGCATGGTAAATGAAGTTCATATTCTCACTGATTACTTCACTTCAGCAAAAATGATGAGACAGTTGGAGTGAGTTAGCAAACATCGTTGTGGAATGAGAAGATAAAAGATTAACTGACATTCAACAAGTGCTGTGAGAGAATTGACATTTGTCGCTTTCCGTCTTCCGGCCGGTAACTGTAAACCGACTCGTTTCAACTGATCACGCAGTGATTTGCCGCCGTCTTTCGATTTCGCCCTGAAATGCTCATTTCAATTCGAATTGATTAATTGGAATTGGCACTAGAGGACGCAGCATATGGGGTTATTGATTTGTTGTGGACCACTAAATACTGTCGAATTCCCCCGATAGTGGCAACTTCGATTGCATCGTTCAAAATTTCTACGTTTCATAAAAGAAAGGAAAGAAGAGATGGAAAACGGAGAGAGAAAAAGGCTGTGAAGATTTATAGAACGTTTCGATTACCTGCGTAGGATTCCGCCCAACACGGACGCGTTGAGGCATTCCGGCGGTGAAAGTCGTCGATGAATCTCACCAACCGTCACTTTGTACTTTGCCGCACTGCTCAGCAGACTTAGCCGACCTTTAACGGCACTCATTCATCACCTCAGTGGTGTCAAGTTTGGGAAGAGAAGAAAACAAATCACTCAGCTGATATTTCTGATATGAGCAACTAGCAGTCGAAGTGAGTAATTCTTGAATTGGATGAAATTACTTAACAGTTCTTGAGTCATCATTACTCATCAGAAAGTTTAATTTCATATTCATAAATCGCTCAGCAAGAGAATTCTCTTCTCTTACCTATTTATCATAAATCAGTCATCGATTAACTTATTTATCTTCACATACTTATCACTTTCTATTGAAGTGGCAACTGCTGGAAGTATAACCTTACATCTGAGAGAGTTTATCCATATTATAGTATTGTTATTAGATTAAACATCTAATTCTATTTGTTATCATTTATTATCAATCACATTTTGATCGCTCTTACTATTTTTATTGCGCTTGGGGTCATGGAGTTGAAATATTGAACTTTGAGTAATTTGAAGTGCGAAATGGGATAGAATTGAAGTTTCCACTGTAAGAAATAAATTTAGGGAAAGCAAACCCGGTACTGAGCAAAAGACATCAAGGTAGTTAACGGTATGAGATGCTTGATTGCTGCCACTGCCGCTGTTCTGGATCAGTTGTCCATTCATTGGACACGTCGTTATCATTGGCTTAGGTCTCGAACATGCCGCTTAAAAAAGAAGCTGAACTTGAAATAGGAGAGAGAGAGGGGAAAGAAAAGACATTTACTGTCATCTTTTCTTCTAGCAAAGATGACAAATACTCGGTAACCTCTTGTTTATTTTTTGCCAAAGATTTTGAGACAGATGACTTTAGAGTACTTGTGCACTAATTCTGTAATTGACTGTTGTTTCATAGTTACCTTTACGAATAACTCCACGTTGTTCAGTTATATTTCCCTGAGCTGATGATGAAGTACTCATTTCCTGGAAACGAAAAAATTGTTACAATAACAACGCTTTACAAGATTTCTTTTCTCATCGAAGATAGCACATGCGCAAAAAATTTCCAAATACGTTTTCCCATTCGGACCTTTCGTTTAAAAGAATTCAAAGATTTACGGTATCAACACTTCTAGCATCTACAACCATGCTATGATGTTGTTGTTGCTGCTGTTGCTGTTGTTGTTGTTGCTGTTGTTGTTGTTGTTGTTGTTGCTGTTGTTGTTGTTGTTGTTGCTGTTGTTGCTGCTGTTGTTGTTGCTGTTGTTGTTGTTGTTGTTGTTGCTGTTGTTGCTGTTGTTGATGGTGGTGTTGCAAGGAAGTAGTTGAGGGGATATGGTGTTGAGATAAGTGCTGCATAAAGACCGGTTGCGGTCGACCGGTAACCATCAGGTATTCCCGTCCATTCGGTACGTGAATCTGAAAATAACTCTTATCAGTAAATGATCGAAGGATGACGTTGAATTAGAAATGCGAATTCAATATGCTTATGGATCGCCAAAAAGTTACCAAACTTTCCGTACTTTCCAAATCTAAATTTGAAATTACTCAGAAGAATGAGAAAAATGACGCTGTAATGAACATTAGCTTGTTGTTGGTAACACGTGACACGTGCAAGTTCATTAGTTTGTTCACGGAACTGTTCTGATGTAGCGCTGGTAATACTGTATTGTTGCAGCTGAAAAAATAACAAGAGAAATTTTTGGATGAAATCTAAAGTTTTTGTGATCGTGAATTCCATGATAAATGAAAAATATCATTGAGACGAGGAGCATTTTCAGGCTGCTTTAAAGGTGGATGAATTACTTGTTCAGGTTGTGCATAAGGGCCTGGATTATAAGTGAATGCGTAAGCCGGAGATGGAAATCCAATATGTTGTTGTTGTAGCAATGACTGTTGCTGTTCATTGGAAACAACAGGCTGAGTTCCGATACCCTCAAGTTGAAGGCTCTAAAATAATAATCCAAAGTTATTTGGATCTGAAGCAATACTTCAGATTTTTATGCCATTACTGTGTTTAAAAATTTTTGATTCTAATAATGAAATTTTGCTTTTAAAATTAAAATTTATTGGTGAGAAAACTTTAAAGTCTTGTGTGCGACGATAAAGTGGATGATCACACAGTTCAGTTTGATATAAGTAAAATGTAAGTAAGTAAATTAATTTGATAGGATCACAACATTGACAAGGGCTCTTCCTTTCTTCCTCCTTTCCGTCCTTTTATATTCAATGCTCTCTTTCATTTTTTCTCTCTTATTTCCATCCCACTTTCATTTTTAAAATTAAAAAAGATTTTTAATTTGTCCATTTCATGAAGAAAGAAGTTGGCAATTAATCGTCTTTAATGATTTTATGCAATACAACGACGGGCAACTTCCGTTTCTCGCTGTAAACGGATAAAAGAAAACGGAAAATAGTTGCAAAGGACAAAGAAAGAGGAAGAAGAGGTCAGGAAGAGAAGAAAAAGGTCACGTTGAATATCTGTTTCAGTATTAATTGTTATCATCCTGTTTTCGCCTATTCCTCTTCCTCCTCCTCTCTCCCTTCCCCTTTTCTCTCTTCTTTCCAGTTGAAAAGACTTCTTTACTATCAAATTAACTGGATGAAAAAAATTAGAGAAATCATAAGAGTAGTAAAATTTGGTGACAGCAAAAGGAATTCCTCTTCTCGTACATTTTATTGCGGGAGATGAAAATCCTTTTAAGGATTACTTGACCACTTCAATTTCGGAGAAACAGGAATTCAATCAACGAATTAAATAGGGACACTTCCAAGCTTTCTTGAAAACAACTATTGCGAAGTCCCTGTCTTTCCTTTGTGATTAATTAATTAATCATTTCGTAGAATGAATTTATCCGTTGTTGAAAACACAATGAAAATTTTTTCAGTCCTCCAAATCATACTGAAATCATGAAGTAACATGATTCAGCATCATGCTTAAGCATCATTCTTCAATCTTTCTACTCCTGAAGTGAAGTAAATGTCTGAATACTTTTTACTGATCGACTTTAATTCAAACTTAACCTTAATTACATTCCTGCAACTATCAGAAGTGAGTAAACATTCGAATGAGTAATTATTTCTCTTTTTATCCATTCATTGTGTGTACCTAATGCAGGATTAAATTAGGCGAAATATAGGTATCTCATGTGAATATCGTTGTCTAACAGATGATCATGATTATTCTCTATAATCACTACTCATTTTATTACAATATTCAATATCTAAATATAAATGAAAATGAAACTCATCTGATTTGATTAAATCTTAAATCGCATATGAGAATAATATTTGCAAAGCAAATATACTATTTAACAAATAATTCTATGTACTTTATGTTCTCTTAATTAATTGCTTAGTACAGAGGCGAACATTCTTATTGAAATATATCTACTAAAAAATGAAATATATTTACACGTGAATATCGCAACCATGAAGTTTTAAATTAAAATCACAGCTCATTAATTAAACGGAAGCATTTTTGGACAATGTCTATGTACATGGCAGAATAAAAACTTGTAAATTTAACCATTTTTGGAATTTAAAATACAATTTATAGTTAAGAGGATTTTTTAACTGATTTGAAAACGTTGAAATTTCAATAAATTCAAATCAATGATCTTAGAATTGTGCCGACATAGATTAGACCTAATTGTAATGCAATTTCATGATTAACTGATAATAAAAAGGATTGAAAGAGGAAGAAAGAGAGAGAGGAAGAGAAAGAGTTGAAAAGTATTCGTTTAATATGACTCACTTGCATTATGTTTCTTTAACGTTTACTGCTAGTACCAGTAATTTGTTGCCTCGGGCCACAGATCGTCCGGATACTTGTTTTCCCTCAGGTGTAACTTTCCGTGACAACGACGTGCACAACAGCAGTAGTGATAACCTTCGGGGTAGACCGGTATTCCTTGTAAATTATTAGTAATGTGTGCATCGGTAGTAGCAGTAATGCCCGATTGTGAAGCAAAAAGAAAAAAGAAAAAAGAAATGATAAATGACAAGTTGCAGGGAAATGAAGTGAAGGGGAAACGAAGAAGAAAAAGAAAGGAAAGGATGGAAAAGTACCATAAATAAGGTCAAGAAGGTATCTTACTTTTAAATTACTGCAAAATGAAATCAAACACGCAAAATTCATTCCTTTTGCAAGGAGTTCCCTTCACTTTTTCATCAAAAAACTACGAAATTTAGATTCTTTCACTCAAATGAGTAATTTTGACCTTTTCAATTCCTTCTCTTTTTTCCTTTCTTTTTTGCTTAAAGATTAACATTTCATTTGATATGTTTCCGGAGAGTTGAGAGTACCCTCGGGGTTATATCAATCTTCTCGCCCTGTTCGCCCTCTTACTACCCTTAGGCTATTACTTCTTCCTTCCGAACTCTACCGACAAATTTTGCCTTAAGGGTTTTATTTACCTGTTGACGTCATATCATCAAGAAAACATTAAAATATCAAAATTATTTGTTACAACATTCCCGTCCAACGCTTTCCCTAGCTCACGTTATAACCCGAGGCAAAGCAGTTCACGGCACGTGTATGTGTATATGTGTGTGTGCAAAAGAGGTATACCATCTACCAGATCTACATATCCTAAAGAAAACCATTCCTGTAACCTTTATTGCAACCCCGGGAAAAAGAAGAAAAATATGCCGTTGGCGCTTTTTCGAATAACCGAAACTTTCCACTTCAGCCACACCACCCACAAACCGCAAAATGATGCAAATAAAGAAACCCGCGGGGAATGGGTGGGACGGAAAAGAAGAGGTGAAGCATGAAGTTGTTACCAGTGATGAGGTGAATGCTGACTACGACGCTGATTTGGTGGATATCAAAGAATTCATTGAACGACGTTGCGTCGAAAAAGGGTTGGAGAGGGCGGGGGTAACGGGGTAAATGGAGGGAAAGGAGAGAGAGGAATGGCGGGGACACCGCGGGTGTCGGTAGGCAGGGAAGCAGGGAGTGCGGAGGAGAGAGGGATCGGAGGAAGCCGAATTCGGAAACTGGTCGACACCAAAAAAGGAGTCCACCTTCTCTCCCGTATCTTCTCCCTTTTTGTGAACATTTAAAACCGTTTACCTAACTAACATCGTCGACATTCTGGTTTCTGCTCTTCCTTCCTCCATTCAGTATGATGCCGCAGGGCGGGGGTGTAGGAGAGGGACCGCGGACGAAAATATATCTCCTGTATACATGTGTGCGTGTGTCTGTCTGCGTGCGTGTTCCGCGTGCGTCTCATTTCTCGTATGTCATTTTTGAATGTGCATTTTCTGATACTATCAATGTGAAAACTGTCCCAAATTTGCATAACAGTGAATAGTAAGAGCGGAAGAATTATATTGGCAATACAATGTGAAAGGAAAAAATAAACTTGAGATATTTCCTGATTGCATGTTAGTTGAATTCCCATGTGAAACGATTTAGCTATTTCCATTTGTTAAATTCTTCTTTAAGAAATTAATATTGAACTGTTTTTTCTTCTCTCCTCAGGTTAGTGCCATCCGGTTCTCATTAATATCATTTTCTACCTCACCCAGAAGGAAAGGTAAATACGTAGCGGTAGAGACGCATAAGTAGACGAACACGTACGGAAAGAAATAGAAACGTGATCCGGGTAAAACAATCGTACCTCTTTATAGAGAGAGAAAAGTTCGGCATTCATTTATCCATTTGTTCGTTTCATTCGTGCCATCTCTTTCTTATCAATGTAACGTTGCGATGTGACGTTGCGTTGTCGTCCATTTCATTTCAATTCATTTCATTTCAGTTTAATTCATTTCATAACAATATGCTCGGAGAGGAAGGATACGAAGTTGAGATAAGAGAGACTATTATTGTTTTCCTCAAAACTCGTTTTATAGACAGTGTTGCATTAAAAGTAACAATTCCTACTGATCGCTTCGATAACGTTTTCATTCCGATAAATTGGATGATGGCGTCGTCGTCTCGTCGTTGTCCGTCGCCGTCGTCGCTGTCGTTGTCGCTATCGCCAGTATCGCATTCTTCATCTTTCTTTTCCTTCAGATGTAAAATTTGCGACAATTTGAGTAAATAGCATCTGAAAAAAGTGCAATCACAAAACGGCAAGTGCACTTGTCTTATGGAAGATATAAACAATGCATTAATAATAAACTGGAAATGATGATAATTTATAATCCTGTTTCAGAGTTTTATGAGATAAATGACGACGTTAGGTTAGATCGATTAGGACAGTAAAGCAATTGGTAGGAGGAAAGAAGATTATTTAGAATCCGAAGTTTGAAGGGTGTGCACAGAGAATGTTAAACCGTGAAGAATCCTCCCGTAGAATCTTTTCCATTAGTCTGCAGAGGAAGTGAACACGCATAGAAGTCACAGGTATGGTCACAGCTGGTCATTTATCATATTCCCTCGATGAATCTGAAGTTGGCCCATGATAATTTTATGGAATTGATTGTTGAAGTGATGGGAAAAAAGCAACGAAATAATAGAACAAGATTTGTCATTAATTATTAATGGAAATAATTTCGTTAATAGTGAGATCTTAATTGCTTCCATAATGTTTTATAATTTTCAGATGATTCTAGAAGGATCAACTGATCATAATTTGAAATGACTTTTAAAATATCATTCAAAAAGTTAAATATTTTCTCTCTTTCTCTCGGAGATTCGAATCTCATGACAATTTTTCTCTTATGCAGAAATAAATGTTAACACTGAGATTTCATGAATGCAAAAGAACCAATGATTATTGTGATGGATCATTTCGGTTTTAATTGAATTTTGAGTGGGAAATGAAGCGGCGTGAAGGCGAAATACAAACTACTGAAAAAATGGAAGTTGAAAGTACAAACGTAAACTTCTCCCTGAACCTTCCGAAGCTCGTCTAAAAAAATGATTTGCAAAATTGTTCTCTTTTATGATAACGAGCTATCAGTTATTAAAAGATGATAAAACTCCGCCAACTTTTTGTTCGCTTTATTTCAAACTTGTTTCGTCGGCTTTTAATAGAACTGGAAAATTATCAGAATTATCACTTCGCTCCTTTTCTTCATAATTTATAAAATAATTGAGGCGAAAAAAGAAGCAATGATTCAATTCGAATGAAATATCATTTAATTTAGAATTATTAGGTACAATTTAATTTAATTTTATTTCATTCGACAGGATATGCCACTTTCTTCTCAATTCAGTTTGTCATGATAATTTGTTTCAATTAAATTCAATTCAGTTCATTTCATGTAAAGATATCGTAAGGTAATCAATAATTCCATAGCCCCTTCAATGAAGAATGTCTACGATTACTTCATACAAAACAAAACTCACCTATTTTATTTTCCGATTCTCTGCCCTACTAATTCTTCTTATGCCACAATTAAAACTATCATTTTGAGAAAATCACTTTAAAGGATTGCGCACATCTTATTCGAGAATATATTCCTTCCAAAAAAATTTCAAGAAGTGACTTTGAACAGAGCGACAAATGCGCTTATCAAGTGGGCATCGTCTCACGCTTCAACTATAAATGATTTCTCGCTACGATAAAAAGAAAGTTGCTAAGGTGAGTTTGGGAAAAAATAAAAGTTTCAGAGTAGAATGAGAGGTGAAATCGAAAATAGTGTCAATAAATAACATGTAATTAAAAATTAGAGAAATTGTTGAATTGAAAATGCAAATTGTGGAATGAAATGAAATGCAAAAATGTGAATTGAAAGTCGGAAGAGTGGAAGGAATGAGAAAAAATTGGAAATGATAAAAGCCAGAAAAGATACATAATTTCATTCTTTAAACTGAAATGCTACCTGAAAATTTCCTGAAAACTGAGATCAAAAAAGAGAAAAAGTTGGAAGCAAATTTTCCGGGTAAGAGATAGATAATTTTCATTTGTCGATTTAAAAGCACATATATCTTAAAATATTTCCAATTTTGCAACTGTCTAAATCTGAATCCTCTTCCCCTCCTTCTCTCACTCCTCAGCTCATCTTTAGTAAAGTTATCTAATTTACAATTACCATTCTTTTGAAATTTTAATTTGCTTTCTGAACTTACTGATCTAAGCTTTAAAAGTTCCTTTTAAAGTTCAGAATTTAGCTATGCTCTTAAGGTAATATATTTTTATCAAATTCTGAGATTTGAAATCAAAGAAAATCATTTTGCAGCTCAGATTCTAAATTTTGAAATATAAAAACTATAGGTAAATTGCACTATCTGAGTAAAAACGTATAAACTTGAAAATTTCATGCATCAAATCTAATTTTTCTTTTAAATTAATTTTTTCTGAGACTTTGATAAATGAAAGAGAAGATGATGAAATAATGAAATTGTAAAGTAACCAAAGATAAACGTTTTTATTTTCTGCTTTCTCTTTCTCGAGTACGTGAAGTAACCAAAGGAACTCAGTTGAGATTCATCTTATCCTAAATACGACCAATAACGTTTCTTTCTCAGTAAATCAAAGTAATAAATTTTATTCACTTTCTCCTTTCTTCTCAATTAAAACAGACATTAACTTTCCAACTATATTACTCTGATTAACTTATTCCGCTTTATTTAATCTGAAGTTATTTGTGAAGCCGAAAAAAGCCAAGTTCTTCAGAGTAAATACAAAACAATGAAACATTTTCAAGCGAATAATGAATGAGGAAGAAACCGTGGAAATATGAAAGTAATAATGTAAGGTAAATGCTTTCGTTCCTATACTTTTGGGCTGAAGGACGTAAATAATTTGAAATTGAATTCCTAAAATATTAATTCAAATTATATCTTTCGTAGATTGCTGTAATGATTCTTGTTTGATTCTTATCTTTTCACATTTAATATCTCAAGTAAATGATATTATTTTTCAGTTTACACTATTTTGAGAGCAAGAAATCCAAGGTGTAAAATTATTTTACTGTATGTTAAATTCATAGGAATAATTCAGAGAACACTTATTTGTCCAAGCACTGTTTTTCCGGAAAATTAAAAAAGTTGAAGCATAAGGTCTCTGAAATATCTGAAAATTCTTCCGAAATTAATCAATAACTGCTTTCTTAGAGGATCAATATTTATCGAACATTCGGATATCAATAATGATAATCTCAGTCTTAGATTCGCCATCACTGACTGATAATCATTTGAGAATGTTATAAATCAGGGATGACAGTTCTGTGTGATGCGGAACTCACTGTATTTATCACTGTACTAATCTTACTTCGCTTTAAAACCAATCATCAGCAGTACGATATCCGAAACTTTTAAGCTTGAACATATTAAAATTGAAACTCGCCACCAGCATACTAAAGCAGTAGTTATCGTCTGAGAACATTTATTCAGAGAGAGAATTCTTTTCCTTTTAAATTGTTATTCCCAAACTAAAAAAGAAAAGATTTAGGTGAAAATTTGCAAGTTTTTTTAAAATAAAACTGTAGAAAAGGGAAGGAATTCTTTTTAGAACAGTTATCATCCATTTTATACGTAATGAACGGAATCTCTTCTGAGAGTTTAAACATAAAAATGAGATGGATATAAAGGAATTTCGTTTCCATCAAGAAATAACTGCAACCTCACTCATTTCTTCCGCCCAATTTCCTCCCACTCCTTTTTCTGCTTGAAAATTAAAAAACTCTGAATTTATCAGTTCACCAATCTAAATGGTTTCCTAACAAATTTCGTAATTCGAAACCAGATTCAAATTAATTACGAAACTTATTACAGATGGTTTAAAATTGATGCTTGCAGCAATTTGATAGATTATTTCTTCGTAAATTATTTCGTTTCTTCCTTTCTTCCAACAAATATTATTTTCATTTGCATTATTAATTGTTATCTCTAAGCGATGCTTTATAAAAGTTTTTAATTAATTTGGGAGCTATTGTCCTATTATGCAATCATATTAGCCAAATGAGTAAATGGAATAATTGGATGAGCGAAACATCGAATCAAAGACGTCATGGACGGTATTTATTGCTGCTGTGAAGAAGCAACTTTAGGGAAGGACGAGTGATTCCCCATGAAATATGGGAATGCGGAATATTCTTCTGATCAAAAATAGGTAAGGAAATGCAATATCTTTCAAGAAATGTTAGTGAAAGCAGTAAAGAGTATGATCAATCGCTTTTCATTGCTATTTATTCATTCATCCATCAGTTAACGATTTTTTCACCTAATCAAACAATCTGGCATGAAATTAAAGGAAAATTTTTAATTTTTTTACATGAAAATTGTAAAAGATGACGAGGAGTACTGTGAAAATCATTTTGTATAATGATTAGAAGAAGGATATGGTATGATAGAGGTGGGATACTTACTGTATTGCAAAAGTTGAACCTGTAATTATTTGTGCACTGTTCATTTTTTCTTGATAATAATATCTCATGATCAGAAGTACCTCAATCAATTGAATGAAAATTTAATTACAGACAATGAATTCACTGATTAATTAATCTATGGAATGATACACTCATTCTTTTTCCTATAAAATTCGATTATTAATTTATCTTTGTTATATATCTCTCTTGTTCATTTGTTTTAAGAATAATTCATTTTTTCATTTGATAATCAAATTAGACTTTCATCCAATCATCAATTCTTTTCTATTTTTACCGGAGATTATCAAGCAGGAAGTTCTCCTCTTCCCTTTGTTCATTACTCAAAAGCTATCCAACTTCCTCTCGAGAGTGCGTTATGAATACTTCCTATTTCTAACAACACACTCAAGCGTCAAATTAGTTCCACTTCCACCTCGAAATTCATAAATTCCTTTTCTTTTCTATTTGTGCAATTTAACTCTACTCAAACTTCACTAATTAACAAACAAAAGCAGCAAAAAATCCGTTCTAAATATACTCTTCCCATTATTATACAAAGCAAGTTACGACAGAGATACTTTCCTCCAATTTATTACTTTCTTCTTTTCTGTCTAAAAATAATTTTCTTATCATATGGCTTATTAAATAGCGAAACTGTATACCTATCTACTGTATGCAAGCTTGTCTCTTTTTACTTTTCTCTCTTTCGCAGAAGACGGAAATCATTCATTTATCTTTTCGAATCTTTTGATTAAAACAAATACATATGCGAATACACGTGTATACACGTGTAATGCGAAAACCTAATACTATAAAATTCGTAAATATCAACGAAGAGATTAATTAAAGAAAGTGATTTGCTAATATTTGCATGGAGAAAAACAGAAAAAGCTTTTCAGGAGGAAATTCGACTTTTTTGCTCTTCCATATTAGTATCAGTATTCTTTGTCTAGGCAGTGTTGTCCCAGCAGATATTGGTTACATATATTTTATATTATAATCGAATCAAGCATTTAATGTATTGCTATGGAGCACATGAAGAGATTTATTGCGCAGTATTTAGATGGATGAATAATCTGCTAAGTGAATCGTTGATTTGCTTTCTCGGACGTGCCAATTCGTTTTCAACTGCAGAAATTTCATCTTTTTACTCTGGGAATGTTATCAGACCTTACTTTTCCCTTACTTCATTCCTTTTATCAAAGTTATCACAATGCTATTTCTGATTCAGGAGATATTATCACAATCTTTCTCCTTTCTCCTCAATCTCTATAACATTATCAATCAAAACTAGTTCTTTTTAATTAATAAAACCAACAAGAATGTTTGCAATATTATCAAACAATATCATTCGAGGAGTACTTCGCAATTTAATTTATTATAAATTAACAATTATTTCATAATTTGCGTTTTTGCTTACGATAAATTTATTGTTAAAATTTGAATCTCACCACTTTTCATAGATGGTTGAGTTAGGGGAAAGTACTGTAATTTTTATCCGTCTTATCCGTTGTCGTGCCAACTTGAGAAAACTTAGAAAATGAAAACGTTCATGGAAATTTTGAAATATCAAAGGGACGAAGTGGAAAGATGGCAAGGAGACTAATTAATTAAATGATCCGTTAAAATGATTGCGATGATTGTTTGGGAAATGATTCCACGTAGTAAATTAGTTTCTCTTATCTATCATTACATATTTCATTTTCAACACGTTATCAATTTGACCCATTTTATAACATGCAAAGTATTCAAGTAATAAATTCAAAGGTATTGAAATTCTGAATAACTAATTTAGATGACCAGAAAAGATTCACTTCATGAAATAAACTTCAAAGTTAATTTTTTTGAGATATGAACAGACTACTTCTTATCGGTTTTAGAAACATTAATGAAAAAGTTATCAGAAACTGTGCAGCAAATTGCAAAGATATCTCGTGATATCTCTTATCATCGAAATAAGCATTATGAGTTTCGAACAATTTCTCAAATATTTGCATCGTTTTTTGCAATCTCACGCAGAAATGAATGTGAAAGAAAGGTAACTTTCAGCTTTATCCATAGGCTCTGTCCAAATTTCCCTATAAAATGCACATTGAGATTTGCAGAGGAGTGCATTCTGTTTGCTGTACAGTGAAATTTTAGTTGCTTGTCGATGTAAATTGAAAATTTTCACTTTCCGCAACAGATCAAGCAGACCGCCTTGAAGTCGAGATTCTGGCTAATGATAACAAGTAGGGAGAAGGGATTTCTGAATAGCAGCAGAGGGGAAAGGTCAACTGTTCTCTGCACCTGATCATCCATCATTCCATACAATGAAAAAAGGTATCATCCATGAGAATTCAAACATTCACAGCAAATCACTGAAACGAACTTCATCTCTCCATTTCTAAGCTAAACCAATTGTCGCTGAAACTTAAAAATCGTTTCACATCACTTAATTCTTTTCTGATATTAAGTTTTTCGGTTTTTCAGTTGCATGAAGACAGAAATAGTGACTGCGAAGATGAAAATTTGAAGAAAGAAAATTAGGAAATAACGACATCAGTTACAAGTATGAAATCCCAAGGAATTTTTATTTAGTTATTCATTATTCATTCAATTTAAACATAAGAAATTCCACTGATTAGAAGAAACGCTTTTCTTTTTGGAGAGGAAAATACTGATATCGATAACGACACGACCAAAAGGACAGCACAATTTGTAGATAAGTTGAGTAACACATTTGCATATTACTCCATGCACCTGGAGATTTTCCCATCGTTACTTGGGAAGCAAATACCTTTGCTATTATAAGTGTTGATTTCCGTCGATTTTTTGAATAGTTAAATTTTTGTTAACCTTCGTTGAACAGAAAATATAATGTATTTGGTATCTGATGTATATAGCAAACAGCATTACGTTATACTGCAAAATATATCCATTTTAGTATTACTGATTTATCGGCTTGTGGAATTCAACCAGAAATTCCATTCATCCTACCTTAATTAGTGTTACAGTATCTGTTGTGAATTAGGAAAACATTTCCAAAGCATAATTTTGTCGAACAAAAGAAATTTCGAAGTTATTCTTTAATAATGTGCAATGCATAGACAGTAAGGTTGATGATGAAGTGAATTCACTCACGTGATCTCTTCTGATTTTCATTTCATTTGGATCTGATCGACTTGATGTTACGAGTTGCTACTTGTTGCTGAGATTAGTGCTTGATCAATTTCCATCATTCATTTCCTAATGCTGGATTCAAACCACTTATTAGACTAGAATAATTTTATCTTTCAGTTTTCCGGAAACATGCTTTGGAAATTGCTGTGCCATTTCAGTTTATTCCTTCCCATCAATGAAATCGCAGATTGTTATGCTTAAGCTGGAGTACTAGTTGTCATTCCCATGTCTACCACTGAGATTTCTTTGATCTGATACGTTCAAAATCAGCTTTGCACGACGATAGCTTTGTTCAGTTATCAAGAAGTTGTCGACAAACTTAAATTGACAAAAAGCGAAACAGCCAAATGAGGTGAAACTGAAAAACAGACATGAAGTATGCTTATCGATCACGTACCCTTCTTGCCATGATATGATGAAATGGCAATTACAACGAATTCAGGAAATCCCGATAACCAATTCGGTGATCAGAGTTAATTCCCTGCTCATATTCCTCCCGCCTTCATCATTGCTTATTTCCCTCTCTCTTCACCTCTCCTATTATTTCTCGCAAGGTTCTCATGTTTTTTCACCTGGAACTCTCAAAAATTTGTACCGCGAGTATCGACTCATCCATCCACCGATACTCAGCGAGGGAGCCAGCGGTCGGGTTGGTTGCCTGAGTAGCGCAGTTGGTTAGCGCGTCAGTCTCATAATCTGAAGGTCGTGAGTTCGAGCCTCACCTCGGGCACGCTTTTTCTGTCGTAACATCATCCGTAAGTTTGATGACAGCTTTGTCCAATTCCTCTTTCTCACCTGTTTTGATGAAGTTAAAACGAAGAGGTGATGAATCATGAGGCTCGACTTCAGTAGTGTCTTGACACATTTCGATATTGGGCCAAGTTCTCAAGTGAGGAGCTTTGTGAATGACCTTTTCTTGCGTGCTCTTTGCCTCATCCCCGTGCTTTGCATGGATTGGAGTGCTGTAGAGGTCGCTGATACTTGTTCGACCTCGACGTGTTTCCCTTGTTGTCCTTGTGGAAGTTCGATGTCCAGCGTCCTTTTGTGCTTCTTACTTGCGCTTGTTCATTTGCACGGAATTTGTTAACAACGCGCTTCTGTGCGTGTTCTTCTACTCTGACGACACTTCCGTGTGTGCGTGCGTGTTCTCCGAGTCGTTGCTGCGAAGTGGAAGTATCCTAGTCAGACGTAGAGAAAAAGACTGTTTGGGCTGAAAAGCAGCGTAACATTTCGCTTCTTCCACGTGTCTTCAATGTTTTAACGTTTTCAACTGTCATTCTGATTTCCCGGAGAATCTGGAATTCCTTCGTTACATTTTTTGGAGAAACCATTGCTTAATCCTTTTCAAGCATTTAATAATCAAAGTAGTGCATTATGGTTCACTGAAGATGAAGAGAAGCAAAAGTGATGTTCGTTTGACCTGTCGACCTGAAGACAGTCATTGTTGTACAGATTTCGCAGTACAGAAACAGTTTGTCATCTGAGTTGATTTATATTTCCCACCCCTGTCACTCAGTCATTGGTATTCCCCACCCACTTCTATCGTGGTTTGAGGAATTGTACGTGGAGGTTTAATTGTTTCTCCATTCGACGTGACGTTATGTTAATGTGTCGAGAATTCTTTTCAGGTCCCTTTCCATTATTATTACCACGCTTGCTTTACTCCTAGATTTCATGCTTCAGAATGACTAATTTATTTTCGGAACGCAACCTTTCTTGCTAGGAAAGGTCAATCGGTCCTTTGTGAGTGAAATTAATGATCTACAGAAAGGTCGTGAGGTCATTATTACATGAAACTGATAGCGAGCGAAGAGTTGCTCGAGTACGTGAATGAAGTTAACATGAGATCATTGAATGCAAATCACTATTGTACTTCAGAGGAAGAGTATAGAGTATAGACTATCGTAACATCAAAAAATTTCTAACAATTGACTTTAGTGGAAACGTCAATTGTTAGAAATTACTCTAATCATATGAATAATTTAACCACAGAGATTCTTGGTACTGTATGGATTGTCAAATAAAGTGAGCGGAGAAATGAGTTTTGACCACCTAGAGAAGAAATTTGGCACAATCTTTGAAATTTATTCTTGAATCCTCGCTGAAGCAACTTGATGCAATGATTGGGAGGTCACTGCATGCAGGTCAAGTTCGACCTTCGACTTTAAAACTCATCAATGAATTCACGAAATTCTATGTATGCAATGCCACTCACACCTCTCTCGTTAATGCAGAATGCTGTAAGATCAATTCTTTTATTACGTACTTCACTGTACCATGGACGGATCAGCTAGTCTCAAAAAATTCGAGTACAGATGAATAAGCGATCAATGATGCATAAAAGTTAAATAATGTAATGTCATATGGAGTGCTGTGTCAGAAGTCACTTCATTGCTGCTTCCGGAAAACGATTTTTTCGGCATTCTTCTCCGGATTGAAGCAGTAAAAGTTTCGCTAACTTGAATCGAGAGGTACTGCGATTTCTACTTGTCCTTCGTTACTTCATGATCCTTTCCAATATTGCGAAAGCATTCAGTTACAGATGAAACATACTTTCGACGAAAGAAGAGTTTATTCGGTATCTAATGCCATGTAAGGTCTAACCGATTCTTGTTTTATGCGTCGCCGAATCAGTCTCTAATCATTTCTAAAATTATTCTAAATTAATTAATTGGATTTTGACAATTGAAATGATAATTTGTGGTGAGTGGGCTTATGGGTATCTTCGAATTCAATTTCACTTTTATCTTTTCCATCCTGAAATTACATCATCTTCCTCTTACTGCGAATGGAAACTGGAAAAATCTTCGTAACTTCCGGCTACGTCGTTTCCGCAGCGAAACAGAAAGAGCAGCAATTTCATCGTCATCGTCGCTGTACTCATCGCAACAAGAGTTCTAACAAAACAACAACAACAACCAGAAAACAATGACAATAACAACAAGAGCGATAAACAAGGACGTCTAATCGATGAGAACATTAGAACATTACAGTTCGGCGTGTTGGTGTGGAGAATGGTAAGGAGAAACCGGTTCCGTCCTCGACGGTAACTGAAACATTTGCGAGCTATGGTCTCCGCCGAATCACCGCGGCAGGTACCTCTCTCCGAGCGACGTGTACAACTCATCTTTCTTCTCTCTCCTTCACTCCACCACTCCTTTTATCTTTCATTTATTCCAATTGAACTTTACCGATCCCTCTCTTCGTCCCTTCCTCTATCAGTAAAACAGGACTCATACCGAGATTCCTTGAATCCATAACATCCATGAATTCATTCGCCACTGATCGATCTTTATCAGGCAGGTCACACTCGAGAAATATTCACTTGTGTTGAAAATTTTGTTTTGTTTCATTTTAGAAGGAAACTGCCAAAAATGTGCTCCTCTTATCCGCTCACTTCCATTCCCGAGCTCTGACGCATTTCAGGACAATTCCATTAAAATGAACAATTCCTGAATTCACCAACTATCGCCATGAATAACTCTGTCTTAAACAACACCGATAATTCCGGTATTAACGGTGACAGTGATGATATAACAGTAATGGATAGTTGGGAAGATCGAAGGATATCGATAACTCTTCAGTATGGTTCGCTGAAGGAAGTATTAGTTCTCGAACGGTCTGATAATCCACAGGTTTTATATCAACCTCAGTATTTAATTCATATATATATACATAGAAAATGTGAAGACCCTTTTACAGAGAGAACATGGTGAAGTAGACATAGGGCAAATTGATATCGTGGGATGTGCTTCTGGGAAATCTGGGAAAGAAATGACAATCTCGAATAGCAGCACTGTCCAGTGAAAGGGCAGAATGATAGGGCTTTGGAAAGATCTTCAAAATTCCTCATTCTGTTCTCTTCTTGATAGCTTGGCCCAATCACAAATGCTTCCTCTTAAATCTTTAATGCTGTAGCAGTAAAATTCTACCAATTAAATTTTTGAATTTGAAATAGCAGAACTTGAAAGTTAATTGGAGGGAATGAAAACTTTTCATTTTAGCAATTTGAATCACTCTGTGAGCGTGCCAGACAAATAGCTGAAAAGCATTGTGATAGTAAATTAGCTAACGGCTGTGAGCTTCATTTGTTCAGACATGATTATAACTCGCCAAACATGCTGCAACACTTGGCTTCTGTAACACAGCTGGTACCTTTCTATTTTTCCATTTCAAATATTAAATTCCTAAAAATTATTGTTCACAAGTTGTTCTCAATTAAAATAAGTTTTTCGGTAGTTTGTGCAATCTAAGATCTGATACTTAAACTAACCGAAAGTAATCATCCTCTTCAATGAGTTGGAGTATCCTGACGTGACTTCAGAAGATTAATTTGAGGATAATGGCTGCAACGTGGAAATAATTCTGATAGATCGTAATGAACGACCGACACGTCCTCATGTGCTCGCTGTCACGTCATACATGACTCCAACGTTTTGCGATTATTGCGGTGAAATCCTAATTGGCTTAATCAAGCAGGGTTTACAGTGTGCCAAATGCCGGTATCCAATTCGTATAAAAAGTTTTTATTTTCGTAAATATTAAAATTAATATTAAACGAGGCATTTTTGAATTTGTATTCGAAGAACGAAATTCAATATTTGTAGATGTAATTTTCATAAAAAATGTGCATTTGCGCCAAGAAATAATTGTGCCAAAAATAACCTAACTCCAATTCTTCCAAGTACGGCATCCACAGGTATGTGTATTATTTACTCTCGATTTTGTAATTTTTCTTGAGGAAAGCAAAGAGAATCGAATTGATTCGTTTTCTAATTGTAGATGGGCTGTGCTGCGATGAGTAATTCGTAATTAATCACTTAAATTAATCATTCTTACCTGCAGATGATGTTCGATGCCAACAGGATGCCTCATTTGCATTACCACATACCTTGGCTGTACATAATTACAAGACACTAACTGTTTGTAAAGTGTGTGATAAAATGTTAATTGGCCTAATGAAGCAAGGATTGCGCTGCCGTGATTGCAAGGTTCTGTATGTTGAAGTAAAGTGAGGGATCGCGCAGAAAGTGCAAACCGAAGTTTGAACCCACTTGAAAGTTTAATATTTGCTCCTGACCTCAGCCATCACTTATTTGACTATACCCTTCCAAAGTTTTATTTTCAGGTTTTTCGAACCTCATGGTAAATAATTCCAGGTTAATGTACATAGGAAATGCGCTTCATTACTACCGATGAATTGCCAAATAGCAGATGGCGCAATAACACCTTCATTCGATCAGTTAAGTGTCGATGACGATACGTCGTTGCTTTCGACAGCGTACGACGAAGTCGGAACACATGAAGAAAAGGATTCGATGATACCGCTTGCTCGCTTGCCAGGTTTCCTTCCTGTTTGCATTTCACGTACACATCTAAGTTAACATTTCGATTTCGTGACTTCTGAATTTAAAGGACAAGCATCGACAAGAATCATTAATCGTCAACCAACAGTGGAAGGATGGATGATCCATTTCATGCTTGATCAGCCGGAACGACGTCTTAGACACTACTGGATCCTCTCCGGTGGTGCTATCAATATGTACAATGAATATAATGAAGGTAGTGTGAAATCCTAATTAGTTGGCATTTTAATTCTGGCAGTGTTAGCGATTTCTAATATGGAGTAAAAAATGCATGAAATTAAATTTCACGTGTTCGAGCTTTATGTTAACATCAGATTGGAGATATAATGGAAACTAAAACCTTACTTAAATTAGGTGTGAATCCACATCGTATTTATCGAACAATTCCACTTGGTGGTATAATGGTTCTAACGCCCTACAATGGACCACCTTTACATCCAAGGTTTGCTGTTGAAGGAAATGGAATGCACACTTTTACCTATTGCTCACTTTTTGGTTAATTTTCATTGGAATAAATTCTAGAAATCCAGGTTGCTTTGTCGGGTCAATTTCGAGAATCTGAAACTTTCCTTTCTTAATTTGATCTGATATTCTCTTCATAATTAGCAGTGCAACACGATTCTTCCTATCTACCATTTCGAGTTGAAGCAATTAAATTTCTAGCTTTCCCGCTCACTGTTTCGAAATCCGCACCACGTCACACATGGTATATTGCGTGGGTGAAAATTTAGATGTGTACGGTGCGCCTCCGTCGAAAGTGCCACGTCACGCGAATTCTAAAAGTAATTCCAATGCGCAAATGTGGTTTCAGGTGGCTCCTTGTTCTAAGCTTTTTCATCAATTTTTAAAAAATCCTCACAACCAACTTCCAATTCATCTTGAAAGGCCTGAATTCGTTCCTTCAAGGTGGATTAGGAGGTGATTTCCAAGAAGATACAGGAAAGGTACGAGACGTCCGTGAATCCTAAAGACAAAAAACATTCTTGTAGGCTTTGCAACAAGCATTACGACCACCTCCATCCAGAAATGACTCGTCGAATACAGAACCCGCGTTGCAATTCACCGAGTTGTATCAGGTTGATCTTATCAAATGTGGACTGTTCTACATACTAGCTGAAGTGATGCGCTTTTTAAACTCACCCCATCTGAATTTTTACTCTCAATTTCAAGAATACCAATCAAAGTTCTCTTATCTCTTCTGTAATTCGAAAAAAGTCAGAGGTGAAAAAACTTTTTCATCAGATTTTGGGTGATAAAACGCTTGGATCTGGACAGTTTGGTACCGTTTACGCAGGCGTTCATCGTCAAAGTGGACGTGAAGTTGCTGTAAAAGTAAGTACTTGCACTACCTTAAATTTCAAGCTTTGTCTTCCTCTAGCTTAAAATCATGCCGATTTATATTTTTATTTCATGGCTTGTGATAACAATAAACAAAAGATAGTACTGATTAACTTGAGCCGTTTTGTGAATAGCTCGCTTAGAAACAAGGAAATGTTGAGGACGAAAGAATTAAGTTAAGTCTAATCAACTTCCAAGCAAGTAATGTGTACTGAAAGTAAACGTTAGTAATCTGTCGATGGGGAAGCGTTTTAAGGAGTAGAGAAATGCGATTCAGGTAATAGCAAAGGATCGATTTTCAAAGAAGTCATCAGCCGGGGTGGAAACATTGAGAAGTGAAGTAGCAATTCTGCAGTCCATTAGTCACTGTGGCATTATCAAACTGGAATCGATGTTCGAAACAAAGGATAAAATCTTTGTGGTAATGGAGAAAATGAATGGCGATATGCTGGAAATGATTCTAAGTCAGGTATGCTATGAAGTGAAGTTAGCGATTCGAGTAAATCATAATTGTTGTGGTCTTGGAACGGATTAGTCACTATGGAGTGTGATATTATCAGATTAAAATCGACGTTTGGAACGAAGGATAGTGAGAGAATCACCGTTAGGAGAAATGATACTATTTGAATATTTCTAAGCATCTTGCTGAGTCGGAGAGAAGCTCGAGATCGACGAAGCTTGAGGTCGAGATTGCGGTCGCATGTTTAATGAGCTCATTACTGATATCTCCCCTTCTAGGCCGCAGGTCGCCTGGATGAACGAGTAACCAAATTTTTGATTATTCAAATTTTGTGCGCCCTACGATATTTACATTCGAAGGGAATAGCACATTGCGATCTCAAACCCGAAAATGTCCTATTATCTGATCTCGTCAATGCTTTCCCCCAAACAAAACTATGTGATTTTGGTTATGCTCGATTTATCGGCGATGCTCAGTTCAGGTCGTTCCACTTCATATTTCATCCTGAAACTTCATTTACAAAATATTTGGAATTTTAATTACAGTGATGTATGATCCAGCGGACAAAGAACTGTAACAGACTGACTGTAAAACACTAAAGACAAGCTCAGGGATGTTCAATGATAATCATTTCAGGAAAACGATCGTCGGTACCCCGGCCTACTTAGCTCCAGAAGTTCTCCAAAAGCGAGGTTAACTTCGGAAAGAAGAAGTTTTCTTTCATTTCTCAAATTCTCACTCATTCGATTCCTTACTGATCTCTTACTTTATCATTCTTCTTGACAATACTAAGTCTCGACAGAATTGTTCACTTGCTCTTTCCATTTCAAATTACTGTTCGTATCTTTTTCTGACTATCCAATTACATTAAGATTAATTTATAGGGTACAATAAATCACTCGATATGTGGTCTGTCGGTGTGATTATTTACGTAACTTTAAGCGGTACATTTCCGTTTAATGACGGTGAGGAAATTGCTGAGCAAATACAAAATGCTGCTTTTATGTTTCCATCAGAGCCGTGGCAACAGATATCACATGAAGCTATCGACCTGATTCAGAGGTTACTTAAAGTAAAGGTAATAGCTGTCATAGTTAAATTACTCTGTTTGCGTGGCACATTATCATTCAAGTCGTTCTTCGACATCCATCTGAGACAGACAAAGAAATCAACATTTGAAAATACGTCAGTCGATATTAAATAGTTGGACGTTAAGATATGCGATGGAATTAGGCTTGAACAAGGTTATGGGGATTCTCGTGCAAAGTACGATAGAAAGAGGCAGATATTTAATGGTAACAATTTTCAGATCGAAGAACGCTTGTCAATCGATGAATGCATGAAGCATGAATGGCTCGGTGGAGCGCAAGTTTACGTGGACTTGAGGAGGCTTGAATTACAGTTAGGTGGAGAACGATATCTGACGAATGTCGAAGACGATGCTCGTTATGCCCACTTCCTAACGGGCCAAGAAGATCTTAAGCCTCACCATCACTCTCCTTTTATTTGAAAGACTCTCTCGTGAAATGCTGATCACTATGTAATCACTTTTGAGGAAGTTATCGCGGTATGGTGCAAATTGATATTTAGTAGGTAGCGAAGTGAACACATTTATGCTAAATGAAGAAAGAAAAGAACAAATTCCTTATAAGTTTGTGTCATCGATTACTTCGGTGATGGATTTAATCAATGTGAGAAGTTTTTTCTACACTTACTTGCGTATACTCACTCACCTAGACGGAATGAGAGGTCAGATGAGGTGATAGAGATGGTTTTTGATTTTATTCGTCTTTTGATTCAAGTGTCCGTTTATTCATGTAAGGTCAATCGGCTAAAAACGCACATAAAGCATGAAATTTCGATTGGAATATAATGTGTGTAACCAGCAGAAAACAAGAACTGAGATTTTTCAAGAAATTCTAAATATTTCATAAAATTCGCTTTACTTCGAGATGTCAATAACGAATGATTTTTTTGTTTCAAATTCCAAATATTAAAGTTTTCGATCTGCCATTGACAGATGAAATGCCTAACCGAACTCCCGAGAATTCCCAACCTGACGGAATACTTCAGATTTGGAATGGCATGAAACAAACCATTTAAAGCATCAAATGTAATACAATAAATACACAAGTATTTGGAGACAAGGACGAAGTGAAGCAACTTTCAAGATTTGATTATGAGCAAAATCTTTCTTCTTTCGATAATTCCTCCAATTTCTAACAGTTAAAACAGTAGAACAAACCGGAAGACTGGTATTGCAGGATTTTTTAGTGAAAGGCTTTACTCATACCGCTTTCGAAATTCACATAACTGAAGGAATGAAACAAAGCACGAGGAAAAGGCAGAAAAACATTAAAGAGGAAGTGGAGATCGTTTACCTGTATTTATACATACGTCTGCAAGGAGGCGCAACTGGAAGAGTTCGAAGTAAAATGACGGAATTCAAGGAAGTAGGAAGCTACGGTGAACAGGGCACCTTCCACATTCTTCCGACGTTTTCTGTCACGTGCAAACCGTTTCAGTTAATCAGTGCTCACTTTTCTCCCGCAGTAAAATATCATTTTATCAGTAGGAAAGATAGCAATTTAAAGTCATTGTGAAATGAAAAAAGAATGGAAATTCAAAAATGGAAAAACAAAAGTAACTTCCTAATTTGACCTCAGCCATTTACTCTCTTCTGAATGTTCCAAGCTCAAGGTTATTACCATTGTTAAGACCGAGATAAAATCCCTCGAACAGAACCCGTATTATGAGACGACATATTGATGTATACACACCAACGTCTCAGTAAAATTAAATTTTTACAATAATTTGAATGAAATTTACTTCGCCTACTAAATGATAAGGACGGAAGTAAAAATAATATAATTGTTTCATATTAACTTTGAGCTATTGAAATTCAGTACTTCCAAAATGCTGTAAAGCGGGAGGAGAATTTCGGGAAATTGAATAGAGAAAAGTTACTTACTAATTTACCTGTCCGAGGAATTTTCTCAGTACTATAAATAAACTTTTTTAACTTTGTAATCCCGTGGTAGCGTGCTATTATTCAAAAATGTTATGTAATTTTTTTCTGTAGCAAGTTTAGACGTTGTAAAACCAGAATTGACGTTATTACCGGGATTCAAAAGTAATGCACCGTTCTGTGGAATGCCGGAAATCAATGACACTGAATCCTTCCCAGGTCCCACACCGTAAACGTGTTCCAATTTGGCGCCAGCTAACGAATCATGACGTGTCAACCGAGCACGTCCATACGAATCATAACTTCCTTAAATGGAAAAAATGAATTTTTTGGTTGAAATTGAATTAAACAGTCAACAATCGGTTAACAACTGTTAGTTCTGAGTAAGCTGATTAATGGATAGTAACTGAAATCGCGAACCTGTAGAAGAGGTGGATGAATGAGGCTGGCCATCCTGTATTAATCGCCACCTGGACAACCGATAGCCAGCAAGGAAGCCAGAAACGGAGGCAACAGCCATCGTTATCAGTACAGCTATCACAACTCGTTCACTACCCAAATTACTCGCCTTCTCCTCAGTTGAAATGACGCGTTCGGAATGTAACTCTAAAACCATTTATTTCACATTTCAACTGCTTGATAAAGGAAGGTCAAAGGTATTCAGCCTTACCATCGATAGCATAGTAGTCGGGGTCAACTACGCCCTCGGGACATTGTTCCGATTGTCCCAGAACCACATTCTGAACGAAATTTCCTTCTGACCATGTGCTTCGGCCCACACAACTAGCACTGTCTAAATCCCACGCACAATGTGCGTCTTGCAAATGCACGCAACCTGCACAGTTTCCTTGTTCTGAACAGTATTCCAATGGAACTGCCGCTATTTCGTCTGAACTGACCACAATCAACTGCAAATTGTAAGGTATCAAATTGCGAAATATTTGAACTTGTCGAAGTTTTGGATTGATGTCAAGCGGCTAAATGATTAATTGATAACTGTCATTAAATTGGCTTCGTGGAAGTTTGCAAATGTAGAAAATCTAGTGAAATACCACGTTTAGAATTTCCAAAAATGAAATTGTTACCAGTAACACACTCAACTGATCATTACCTGGTCATTGATGGCCATTAAATTAATAACGGGCAAGTTTTTGGAGAAAACTTTTACTGATTGAACGACTGTCGTGGGCCCATCCTGGAGGTCATAGAGCTTCAGAACACGTCCATCGGAGGTACCGATGTACAAGGCGTTATGTGTTACTCCATTTTTCACCGAGTGAACCTGCAAAATGAAGTACTTGAGAGAAGTGAGCAATAACTTGTCTCAATTAAAATTTAATTGTTAGTCACAAAGTCTATCTAACTGAATACTCCTGAAATCTACCTATAATATAATTCCTCCTACAATTCAATTTTCTTTTTTTGATGAAAATTGAATGTTTATCGAAAAATAAATATTCATTTCACTTAGGAAGATTTGTTTATTACAGAGAGACTGTAGAAATCATTTCTGCGTGAATATCGCCTGAAAAACTTTTGTTCGTGCCACTTCTCAGAAAGATTGCTTCAGCTTTCTGGAAATTCAGCTCTTCAGCGGTTAAAAAAAATCGAAATGAAATAATGAAAAAGCCTTTCAAGTTGATGGAAGAAATAAACTTCGGCGTAGATGCATGATATTGTGATCATTTTTAGAATAATATAACATTTAACAACACAAACTGAATCACAGTGAGATATATCTGCAGATACCAATCACAAGTGGAAAGTTTTTATCAGAAAAAGGAAAACACCACACACTTTTGGTGAAACGGCGATCTGTGTGAATGACGCACGTTCCGGTCCTTGAACGAGGATTGGTCTTGAACGTACCGCAGGAACCGCCTCATGCATCAGCGGGTTGCGTGCAATGAACGAAACAATATTTTCCGATAACTTTGAGGAATCCGCAACGCACTGAAATTACGAACAATTAGCAATTCATGTATAGATGCAATGAATATATCATAAATGATATAATAGCATTTCCGATGATACCTACCACACGAGGTACCTTAGTGTTAATGAATGAGTTATTTATCATGACGATTCTCACTTATTTTAGTACTTGACTTACCGACCCAGGCCGTGGAATAGATATACTTTCGTGTAGTCTATGAGGCACCCAAAAACTTTGAGCAGTTTTCTGAATTTTAAAGTGTCCGTAATCAAAAATTCGTTTGATAGTTTCCATTCGATACGCACATACAGCTGACATTCGGACGCTGCTTTCCGGTGTTGAAAAAATAGCGTAAACGTAAGAGGAACCGTCCGTTGTTGCCACTGGTTCGGTCACCGCTTCTGCAACCAGTCGATATGGAAATTAAATTAAAGTGATCTCTTTACAGGAGCCTTTCAAGTCATTTTCATATCAGTATCATTTTCCAAACACTTCACTATTTTACACTCAGACAATCAACCAATTAATTAGCCAATATTCATAATTTGAAAAACCATGCCTAACTCAGGCAGAAATAAGAAGGCGAAAAAAATCTCTTCGTTCGAGATAACTTTCATTTATAAGCTTAGAGAATCGATGAGCAAATCCTTTACAAGTAAAAAAGTTGAAATTGAAGAAAGGAAATCTGTCAGTCGAGAAAATCTTGCGAACACTTTTTTGTTTTTTCAAGAGCGAAAGCAGGACAGTCTCTCCTTCAACCTTTCAACTGGTGTTTTCCTGTCTACGAAAAGGAATTTGTTGTGGAAATTCAATTTCTTCAACCACAAACATGCAATCCCAATTAATGGCGAAGAAAGTCATACGCAATTCATTGAAGTAAAATGGTGTATTTGCCGGGATCGAACAGTTTAATCGTGCTTTCACGTATGACGTCCAGCGCTCATGTGCTGGACGAGCACCGCCTCGATCACTTTTACAAACTCTCCCAACTCGAGCATAGATCTGAAGATGAGAAGTTGCAATGAAGAGGTGTATCTAGAATATCAATGATATTTTCTAAAGTATTAAAAAATAGCAAAAAGGAAAAAACAGTGGGAATAGCGATTTGAGGCACTTTGTTTCTTCATTGTAGCTGACTATTTCTTTGAAAAATTCCATCAGAAATAAAAACGCACCTGTCGATCGCTGTCGCCAACTTCAGCGGCCCATTCGCGGTACCAAAAATAAACGTGATCGCCATAAACAAATGATGCAACGAAATTTGGTGCTGCAACAACAAATAGACAAACAAGCAATGAACTGATCAACTGATCTTATGCAATATAATATCAAATCACTTCATCATTTCACTCGATTTAACACAAAATGATCTGAAATGACTGATCTGATCCATCAACAGCATGGAAAATAATGAAAAAATGAAACTTTGTCATTATTTGGAGCAAATGTTAGAGCATCGTGCAACATATTGTTGACCTTCTGCATTTAAATTATTTTTTGCCAGTCAGACAAGGCTACAGGCCTGACCTTATCAAACTAATCATCTTTCGTCCAGTGCTATTTACCAATTCTGATATGATCAGTTTTGAAACAGATTAACACATTTTATAGTATCCATTGTTCAAGAAGAATATTCCATAGTATGCTCACTATAATATACTTACTGTAGTTGATGATTTGGATTGGGTGGATGTTTTTAAATGAAAGTTGGATATCAATCACCCACTGATGAACTCACTAAGCCAACTACTAAATGGACAATTCCTCCTCGAAAAATTCACATGAATATCTCCAAGTTTACAGAAATTATTCATATAAATTTTGTGGATCGCTTGACCTTCGTTTTCTCAGATTAATCAATCCAAGTAAAAAATATATTGATTTTTCGATGGGAGTTTATGTGTGAAGATGAGAGAAAATGTTAAAAACTCTCGTCTCGATGAAATTCAATTAAACAGGAAATGAGTTAGCTGTGGAAATGAGAGGAATCTCTTAGACATTGACAATTTCTATCTCAGCTCCTTCCCATCTAAAATAATTTATAAAATGTTGAAGAAAAGAAGTTATCACAAAAAGGAGGAGGAAAATATAAATCCTCCTGGACAGGTAATTTTTTAATATGTATGAGAGTGAAGCAAATCTTAAAACATCATAAAACTCCATTAACAAGGTAATTTGATTGCAGGGGTCAACTTGACCCTTCTTTGGAAACCGACAAGGACCTCTTCTATATAATAATGCTTTTATCGAAGGCTCCAATAGATTAGTATTAAATTAAGCGGCTGATCAATCGTGAGAAATAGTCTTAGATATTGATATCTTGGTCGAAATTATACGGTTCCTCAGGTGTGGGGATCAAAACAGAATGAATTATTGAAAACCTATGGAGAGAAACACAAGTATTCGGGGAATAATGATGGGGTTACGGGATGACCTTCAAGGTTAAACATGACAGTGCTGAAGGATGAGAGAAATTTCGAGATTTTCTCTCTGAAAATTGAGAGGTCAGGTATCGTTCTTCTGCGTTGTGGAATAGTGCCATCAAAAATTTACGTGAATCCGCTATCTTAATTGACACTTACAGTCGAGTACTTTGAGGTCATCTCGTTGTGTCCTTAATCCTTCCTCATCTGATAATCTTTTCCTGTAAATGAGTGGGTCATTGCCAGCAAAATCTGACACCGTTCCTGTATAGATTTCATTGGCATCGGCGATGTAAACCGCTGTAGAGTTGTGTTTTGGGTCGTAAGGAGCGATTGCCTGAAAGAGTAATAAAAGTAATCATAGAGGGAAACTCGGACTAGTTAAATGAATGGGAATATGAAAGATAAGAATCAATGAGACCTTCGAAAAGGTTCCACAAAATATTTTACGAAATGGAATAAACGAACTGAAAATTTACCTGTCCATCGAACTGACGTCTTTGTTGCAGCATGCGATCATCATCTGAATAAGCGTATTCCCGACATTTCGGGGAGTATGCGTGCGTGCCACAAATAAGGCTACGCCCGTTAGATTGCCGCACCATAACTCGAATATAGTTGTGGCATTCCAGCTGGAAACGAGTAGGAAATATTAAACACATGACGTGCCTCCGATAATTCGTAAGCAGAATGATTGTAGAAATTACCCGACTTTTGCCCTTCATTAGACAGTCCTCGATCGTTTGTCCCGGTGGTACCCACTCCAGTACCTGTAATTTGTATTGTTGAAAAAGCGAATTTCCGTTTAATTATTAAACAATTAAAGCACAGAAAATAAGGATGCTTGTATTATCAGTTCGTACTTCGTACATCATTTCTCCTCACATTGAAGCAGCTAACATTAGAATGAGAGATTTAAATTCTCTGAGGATAGAAATAACTTGTCGGAATTCTGGAGAATTTAACTTCTTTACTTTCTCTGCAAAGTAGGGCTAGAAGCCTTGTTTCGTGTTTATGGCATCTGTTTTAGTGAAATATCAGGGAATTTGAAGGATTTGTGAATGGAGGTAGGGAAATGCTTTTCTTCAGGTATTTCTTTCGAAACAGTCCCGCGGTTTATTCTTCAGCAACAAATTCCCCCCATTAAACATTAAAAGACGGGCTGATTTCGAGAATCACATCTAACTTAATCTCATTTAAATTACAAAAGCAACTCACATGTAGCACTTGTAGATTGGCCATTGATAAATTATAAACTCTGTCCCTGTAAATGATAAATTTTATTCTTTCTTGTTATGACAGTATGGCGTGCTAGTACCGTACCGTTTCGCATAACTGCTGAGCAACAATCTGTTACCGTATATATTTGAAGGAAAGATGTAAGGGAAACGATGATAGATTTAATTTGCTATAACCGTAACTGAGAAAAGTTTTCTTGATCTCCCTTAATTTTAAATGAAAATTTGCTCAGTGATAATCAATTAATCTCAATGAACGTTCATCGTTGCAAATGCTATCGCATGTTGTTACCGCAGCTTTGACCTTTCCGTTGATGTGACCTTCACAAGCTATCCTGATTCCATGCATGTCAACAATTCTTATATCTACTCACTACTTCTCTATCTTTTTTATAATGAAGAATGGAAATGAAAGGCATGCGGGTCAACATTAATAATTATTATATATCAGTACGATGTAACTGATCACTTCTGACCACTAGTCCTCATTAAGCAGTGTCGTTTTTGTGTACATACATTATTATTAAAGCTTGAACATGAAATTAAAGTTAATGACAAGGCTCAAAGATAAATGATTCTTCATGCTTCTCTTAAATTATCAGATGAAAATGTCGAAAAGAGTAAAGCTTCCTTTAGGAATCACAGCAACAGAATGATAATCCATCATGAGAATTAAGAAAAAATCTGTCCGATAACAGAGTCAAAACTGTTATTAGCTCTACCTCTTTGTTTGCTTTTCTACGTTTTGGAAAGGATTTCTATTAACTCGCAAACATTTGAATATCACACTCAAATTTCTGCTTCTCCATCACAGGAGCTTTCCAGTTTTCCGGTTAACCTGTATCATTTTTTTAATTTATTATATTCCTGATTTAGATTGGAGAGTGATTATCCATAACGTGTAATGGGTAATAGAACATCACGGTTAGATACACTACCTTTACTGTTTCTGACGTCTACTCGAAAGCACTTAAAATTTGATAATACAATTTGAACATGCTTTTAGTGTTGAGATTGGATAAATTTAAAATGATATTTTGGACGTTTGCTCGTAAGAAAACCTGATAAACTGGTTGTTGTTATGTGAAAGTGGAAATTCTCTATCATTTCTATCATATTTGATTTCACTTGTCGAAAGGAGAGCATATTGCACTGAATACACCCTTTGACCTCACGAACGGACTGTCAAGGGCAATCGGACAGACCTGTTTGGTGATAACGTAAAGGAATCAATTTTATGGCTATTTTATTCTTTCCAGCACAACAGACACAAGTTTGCCCTCATTAAATTAAACTGAATGCATAATTTTAAATGAACTTTCTGAATTCAATGATAACTAAGTCTCAACTAAACATCTCTTTGAATTCATTTCTTTGTTTCAGATCATCGGGAAACACATGCATTTTCCCGTTCTTCGGGAAAAATTCCTTAATTCAGTGATCAATGACTTTTCGCATTGTTCAGAAGGAAATGGTAGCAGCAGTATTGACGAAATTGAAATATTTACAAGTGAAAATGGAATATGGCACTCTTAGAATCTTTAGGAAGACATTAATTATAAGATGTAAGAAATATATGTGAAAATTCAAAAATTCTCTAATTGAAAAATGTGTTTTTCGATTAGCTCGAAATTTTTTGAAAAGGATTTTTGAAAATGATTATTTTTCCATATTTTGTTGAAAATGGCTTCTCTAAAAAATTATCAGCAATTACTTATACAGTTTTATATAACCTTTAAATGTGTGCAAAGAGAAACGGAAAACTTCTTCTAGTTAGTTTCTATTGTGATCGAGAGTTTTGAGTGTATGACAGGTAAACGTCATTTAACGTGACCTTCACACTTCAAAGAAGTGTTCATCATCTCAAACATTGTTTCCATTATTGACCGTGCTTATGAATCCTTGTCTATCTCGTCTTTATTCCGAAATTTAGTTCTTATTGGATGTTCACTGTCTTATCCGGGAATGTTTGATTAAGCTAAGGCGTATTTGTTAGCTGTTGGAAATTTACATTCACAGACGTCACCTTATCGGATATGTTTACCTATCATGCAACTGTCTGATGATAAATTTGGAGGTTTCCAATAGAGGAACAATCAATAATGCTCTTTTATCGTTATCTTAAATAACGGAATAACGGAAAACATTTATCTTATTTGAGCAGGAAAATCATTTCCGACCTTGAAATACTTCAGCAAAAAAGAGAGAAGAAAAGGATACAGAAGGCCATACACGTACCTATCAGATCTTTGAGAAGGTAAAAAAAGCCAATTATTAACTTATTAGTGAATATGCATATGCATACCTGTGCTAACGCCCAACGGTAATTTCAAATTTGATTAGTGAAATTATGCTTTCATTCCTTTTTCCCTCTCTTGTTCAATCTTATCAGAAGTGATCCTCCCAAAAGAAACAAGAAATACTTGGAAAGGATTACAATTGAACTATTTAAAATCGAGAAGGTTATTTCTGATGGCTGAAGAATAGGTTGAATTTCGAGATGAAAGGTTAAATAAATATTAATAGAAGAGGAGGTTTGGAAGTAAGAGAATTTACCTTGCACCGACAAGAAGCGAATCGCCATCTGCTTCCAGCAATTTGAAATAACTCGAATCATTCTCTCCTGTTGGCTCCGATGTTCCTATTCCATTATGGCCGGTAAATCGTCTTCCGGAAAGCACTGAAATGATTTCTTTCCTCTCTTCTGTAAAATAAATAACCCCTTCGGAATGGTTAATTTTGTGAAGAAATATTCAACTCAAGACGATTTATTTTTTCTCACGTAAAAAATTCATGATGTTTCCATTTTCAACATATGTGATCACTTTGGCACATCTTATTTCATCATTAAGATTGTTCACGTGTACAATTCTATGTAAACATACGTCCCTTCTTTTTGTCACGCTAAACTAGTAATGCACAAAATTCGAATGATTTAAAAGTTTTAAGATATCTCACTGCACGCGTCAGCTGATATGAGTAAGTTTATTCGAACGATTTGTTATCATACCGTAGCACTTCTAGAAAGTACTGTAGTGTGTTTGAAATTAACAATGCATGAAAAGTTCAACTATCACTATCGATATTACGTCTCCATGTTTCTTATGCCCTCAGGTTGGCTGCACTTTGTACGTACACGTATCACTCAATTCTACACAACACGCTCTACGGCAAATTTAATGCAAAAAGTGATGCTACTGAAACATCTTTCTACACTATCAGGGCGGCAGTTGTTACATATTTTCAGCAGGGGTCAAAAGGAAAGACTAATATTTTGAGGAGAATAATCATTCCGTCTTCGATCTTTGAACAATGACCCATAGTGACACCACAAACGGCTCCGTGATGGCGACCTTTTGGTACTTACGATCCACAAAAAGCTTCGAAAATATGATTTTTATAATTCGGCATGGTAAAACGAAAAATATTAAATGAAGAATTTTATTACTACAAGAATTGGAAAGTTTTCTTAAGAATAACTTTTGGAAAATAGAAAAAAGTGGCTTGTGCAATTTCTGAAGAGTTTTGGAACTTTGTTTTTCGCTTAAATTACTTGCTTATATGTTTACTTGCATATTATCTTATTTGTTCACGTCCTTACTTGTCCACCTAATTCTTTGTTCGTCCATTCTCTTTCTTCTCCGTCTTCCTTCCACTCAATATGTTGTTCAAGCACAGCAGCTCGTTTCACTAATTTAAAGAATGCTCTTTTTTAAATAAATGAAAAGAAGAGCTTCCACTCCGTCATTCCTCCTTAATTTTTCACTTCACAAACGAAAGCCATCTAAACTTCGATCGCTTGACAATTATCATTCTTCCAATAGCTACTGAAAGACTGACAGAATAGACAAGAAGCTTAGAAGCTCGCTTAGTCATGATGCCTGAAAATGCTGAATGAACGATAGGTAAATGACCAGAAATGCATGAGTCATTTCTCTTCAGGTGCGATTAAATCCAAAAATCTTGCACCTTACAGCTAGCATCTTCGGCAAAAGTTAGAAAGTATATGTAATCATTGCTTTCTTTGATTGACTGAAGAAGACTGACTATGCAACAATCTCGCAATCGAATGGGATGGACTGGGAAATCCCAGGAGGGAAATATTCGACTTTGAATATTCTTTTTTTAGCTTTGCTAAAATGTCTCACAATGAGTAACTCCGCCCTCTTAATGCCATTTGAAACAATGCTCTGATAAGAATTCATGCTTCCAAGCAGTTTTTAGAAATCAAAGGCTTGAGAACAGTTGGATGAAAGTATAAGGGAACATTTTCATCGCATGCGCACACTTTTCTTCCGAATAAATTAACATAATTATGGTCTCTCGTAATTACTCCATAAATTTCAGTACCGTTCATCGGGCGGTCAAGCAGTGGAAGTTTCTTCTTTTTTTGCTTACTTCCAAATAAACTGTTTATGTTGGGATATTCCATGATTGAATAAGAAAATATGAACACAGTTCTGTCAAATAGTAAGAACACTTAATGACCGGCGTATCTGAATTCCTTGAACTTTCTTTAATAATGAATTCTCCCAAATGTTACATCTCACTTTTAACTTAATTAATTGCTTTTCAATTCTAACTGCAGTAAAGCAGTAATACCGATAAAATTAATTTCGGAAAATTGAGATTACTCAAAGAGATATTACTTCAATATATCTCTCTCTTCTTCACTGTCTTCATTGATGGGCAAACATCCGAGAGTCCACTCACTGACCACGACCACTCCCTCCCTCCCATAAGGAAATTAAAGACAGTGCCCAGAAACTCTTTCTTCACTCTACTCATACTTTTATCTGTACAGTCCCTACCCAATTGCTACCTGTTCAAATGATCGCAGGTCACTCACTCCCACTGTCCACCGACGTAAACATTCGTTTCGATACGTCGAAAGGACAAACACACACAATGTGCCGATTATCAACGCGAAGAGTAAATAGTTCGCGAAGAACTGAACAGAGCTCAGTCCGACCTGGAAGATTTCAATGCCAAATGAAGTCTGGAGCTGAAAGCTCGAATTAGAATGGTTCGTTGCACATTGAAAAAGTTACCGAACAGATTGCAGACGAGTTCGTACTGTTCGTAATTATACTTAATTCTTCGCAAATCAAATATTAATTCCACGCCTGTGAAATTATTCTACAATTCATCTTGGCAAAATGTCTGCATATTCCAGAAGTCGAAATGGAGGTCCCGAGAGTTCTCAAATAGTTTCTGATATCCGAAATATTCAAAATTTCTGTCTAGCATAAAAAATCGCTGAAAACATTGGCGGGTGGGAGTTCAAAGTGAAATTAGACAACCAGCGATTAAATCATTCTCTAAATAACCAAACAATTATATATTTTCCATTTTCATATTAGAGTTCGCAGAGGCAAAGCAAAGAAACGTCCGAAATGATTTCACTCTTTTTCTTGAAGTCATAAAACTTCTGGTGGGGAATTCAGACTTCATCACATAGAAACTCCATTTTCCACATTCTCAAAAATGCTTCCTGAATGTGAAGACGAAAGGAATTCTATACACATTTCAAAATTCACTTAAACAATTTGTTAATGCGAAACTTGTTGATATCAAGTACTCATTTCTTTTGCTGAAAGGTTGAAAAAACAGTTTGAAATGCTAAACATGAAGTCATATGTCCCCGAAGCATTTCCTACCTTTAATGTTTCCCTCAATCCGCGATGATATCAGAATGAACAGATGAGAAATCGCTGGATCAGAGGGTTGGTTAGTGATGGGAAGAGATTTGTTCGATAAACAAATGCGCCGATCGCAATGTGAGAAGCAATAGCAATTTGTGTTATTATTCATTGATGATTTAAATGAAACAGAATGTTAGCTTTCGCTTCAATTCTTTTAATTATTCGATCACTTCCTTGCCAGCTGTCCACTTCTTCAGGAATTTGCAGAAGCGATTAGCATTTGATACTCCAGCGAAGAGCTGATAAACGTAAAGTTAAGCTTAATCTAAACTGAATCATACGCTTCTAATAACTAACTCAAGCGTTGGGAAGAAATTAAAATTCCATTCATGAATTTCAAACCCATGAGAATTTTTGACAGATACGAATGATGGCTACTTCCGAATTAAACTGAAAAAGAAAATTCGAGAAAGTCATTTGCACAGACTCATGAAGAGAAGTAAACCTAAATTGACCTTTCATCTAGAGCATACAAACACGCTTCTCATCTTCTGGAAAACGTTAGAAGAGTTATCATCTTAGAGAGAATTCGCGATTTACCTTAAAGGAGGAAAAGACTAAGAATGGAAGTATTGACCATATCCCTGACATGGTTTATCTTCGACAATTTGGAACTCCGTTTAGCAACACTTGAATTGGTGCCTTGATTCGTTTATCGATCTTCCAGTCTATTAAATCGCATTCTGTTAACAAGAAGAGATAGTGAAATTATGAAAAAAAGAATAAGGGCAAAGCAGGTAGATTAGGGGAAAAGTAGATTAAAGGAGGAGAAATATGAAGCGAAGTGTACGTGGTAACTGATACAAGAAATCACTGACCGATCAGTCGATCAATCGCAAGATATTCTGCTTATGCCTGGTGTTCCACTTTGATAATCTTTTGGTATTTGGGATGTTAACAGTTTTCCGGATTCAGACAGATCAATGCCAAATTGAGATGTGTTAGGTGAAATCTCCGAGACATGATAGAATCCCTGGACACTTTCCCTTCTTGTTGTTTTGATTCATAATTCTACGAAGTGAACTGTTCCGTTCCGTAGAATTCATATTCCTCCAAATTCAATAAGGAGATAAAAGGTAAGAGTCATTCTCACTGTACCATCAATAATTACGGTACGCATTCTCAACTAAGGGAATAAGGATTAGATGTCACTTTATTCTACTGTTTTACGGAATTATTTGAGGATCCGGAAAGTGAGTTAGACGGAAAAGTGAGAGATGAAGACTGTGCGCTGTTTGCTTGGGATATTGAAGAATTTCCACTCACTGCATCGTCTTTCAAATTTCGAAAAGGGTAAAATGGAAATGCGATCGCATCACTCGCTCAGTTTTGGGAACAACAGACGATCATCTGAGCAAAAGCACAGAAACAGCTTCAAGAAACATTGCGATAACGAAGCAGTTATTAATTTTGTTGCGTCATTAGCGCCAGCCATCAAACTCCATTATGTAAACAGACAAGGAAATAGATGATGATAGATGCTCAGTGAGAGAAAGTGCCGACAGAGAGACGTAACCTTTGACCATTAATTTCATCTCTCTCTTAATAACTGTAATACTCATAATGTCTTCATTCATTTGGATAAGTGATACTCTGTAGAGCGGAAGAGAGGAACATTAGATGGTTGTGCTCTAATTACGGGAGAAAAATGTTATTATTCCTACTCTCGACTTCCTCATTAATCCAAAATTACTCTTACTATAGCTTAGAGTTGATTTTCATGCATTACTCTTCTGCTTCTAAGTGGTCACTTCCAGACCATCTGATCATTTTAATTATTTAAGAAGTTCCTATAGAAGGTTACCGGTAAATTCACGGAAATGTAAAGTATCTGGAAAGAAAAAAGGTAAACTTGCCAGCATTAATAACTTGTCGTGGTTTCACATTGAAGTAATCATTAGCATAGAGTAATATAGGTATCAACAATTCAATAATAACCACTTGTTCGCGCATTTTTCAATTCTTGCAATATTATTGGTTCCTCTTTCATTGGTGCCAATTTTTATGGCAATGATGATCTCCAGGTGTTTTTACAGGTCGGTTAGTAAATTAGAATTAGAGAATCTGAAATGAGAATACATTTGCAATTACGTGATTTCCATGGAAGCATCACGGTCAATCCACTCATTAGTTGACAACTGGCAGTTGATAATTGGGTCAAAAGTTTAAAGCCTAAGGCTCTTTATTTCATAGCTATAAGTGCGAAGAAAGATGACAGTTCGGACGGAAGGAATGAGTGAAATAATTTCACTATCATTTTACTCATGAAATTAATAACTCCTCAAGTCCTTTAAGTGTAGCACAGATTCATCAGAAGCAATCATTTCTGCTCTGCATCAATTGATAGGATTACAGCGGTGAGCAGAAATTCCAGCAGCTTTCGAGAATCTCATACAATTTCAAGCAGATTATTTGTTGAACTTTGTAGTTTGAAAAATTGAGATAGAAATGTTATGGAGGGGAAGTGTTCAAAGTGTACTGGAAAGCATTTGTAGGATTTAGCTATTTCCATTTTTTCCATGAAATCGATCCGACAGTCTTACTGCGATAAGAAATTTCATGGGAAGCTTCAAGTAAGGCTAGAAGAAACCGCAAAGCATGAAATCCATTGCAAGGAAAGGTTCAACAATTTGCGAATTTCCGCATGAGTCACTGATCGTTAAGTGCAAGTGGAGGTCAGGTATTAAGGACAAGTGATTAGCCAGGCGATTGCGCTGTTTTTCGACCCTTTGCATATTCTTCCACCGATTCACAGCTGAATGCGACACCGCCAATGTTCCTTCTATGCGACCGGGAAAGAGCAGAACAAAACAGTTTCACTTCTAGACCGAAAAGCGTCGATGTTGTCTAACGTACGACGTAAATACTTTACTTACTCAGTCATTCACTCGTTACGCTGGCTCTGACTCGTAACACGCTTTCTCCTGCTGCACACAATCGAATTCTGTACTGAAACTCAATCTCAAATGCATCTCGTAGGAAATCGCCAGCCGAACAACAATTCAGGAAGGCTTAAATATAAGATTTCATTGAATGAACTTAAATTACTGCTTTGAATCAAGCTGTGGAGGGCACACTTTTCTAAAGCTGAATCCACTACTTACTGAACGGATAGTAATTCAGGATAACCCGGCGACAGAAGACGATCTTATCAAATAGGAAAATCATTCTGTAAATCTCCAAAGAGCAATTAGGTTGGTGTGACATATCCAGTGATTAATGCTGCTAACTGCGATCGCTATCATTGTCGTAGAGACTACCGGTCCCTTATCATCCCCTCCTTATCACCGACCGCATCATTTTCCTCATCTTACATCCGATATTTCCTCAGCGATCTACGAAGTCACAAAGTGAAAGTGAAAGTAATAAAAAGAGAAGAAAAGAGGAAGGGCACGTGAGTGAAGCATTCCAACAACTATTGTAAATAATGGTCACTCTCTGTCCACAGGGTCAGTCCTCTGACCGATCGTCCGTCCTTCCTTCTTCCCTCTGCAAAGAGAAAGACAAGGGGAGAGAGATGATGTCACGACCTATCGGAGAAAGAGAGAGTAGCTGAGGAACAGTAATGGAAGAAGCAGCAAGAGCAGATGTTGTTGCTGGGATGTGATATGATATGATAATAAACTTTCGTGATACCTTTTCATTTCTTCCCCTCTCCCTCTCTCTCCCTCTCTCTCCCCCATGTAATACAGGAAGAGGCGAGGACTGACCAGCTTCTTCCTCCAAGATAGCTTCATCGATTGATTTCAACTAAACATCCTACCTAAAAATATTCCCACTGGAAGATCAGAAAAGGACCGATAAGAAATAGCCGAATGCGTGTGTTCTTCATAGTTGGAAGTGAAGTGAAGATTAGGAGAAGGAGGCCTTAGGCTCGTTATTGAACTGTTGGCTTGATAGGACTCTTCAGTAGACTTCTCTTTCTCAGAGTTTCAAGCGGGATGTGTTGCACTTGAAATGATATCCCGGAAGATCCTTGATAAGAAATACATCCCGAGATTTCCAAGTAAAATGAAATTTTAGTTTTTCGGGAATAAAAATTAGCCGAAATCGATGTTGAAGCGATAGGCGCCAAAATTCACCAAACCTTCAAAATGAAAAGAGAAAGGATTATCAAATAAAAGTACATAGGGAACTGAATTAATGGGTTTAGTGATATATGTTTCCATTTTATCGATTAGAATATCACTCTGCGGCGCTCGGCGACGTTGAATGGACACTGACTGCTTCCATTAAGCAACGACTCGGAACTGAGGAAACACCCGATGATTCCAGAATACGACATCTTGGAACCTATTCAGATGCCGGACGTTCGCTGCCATTAATTGCAAAGTGATAAGCTTCGGCATATATCAGGCCGGTTGGAAGGTATAGGTGAATTGGAGAGAACGGAAATTAAAGTCAGTCCAGATGGTGGTTAGTCCAACTAATAACAACCGGAAAATATCAGAAGGCATTGAAATGAGTAATTATTCTCCGGTTGATTTTTCCCTTCCTATCGTTCCGTTTTCTGCCCCAATGATGCAAGGTAATAGAAGGGAGAGAGGAAGAGAAGAGGGAAAAAGAATGGATGGGTGCTTGGCGCAAATTGACATTTTGCAGATGCAGTGTGCAAGATGGAAGAAACATCAAAATTCGAAAACGATCATGCGTAATGATAAGCGAACGACACCACCGCCATCACCATCGTCAGCAGCGGCGGCGGCGGTACCAGCAGAAGCGGCGTTGTTATCACCGCCATGCCTGGAGGAAGGGGATCGATCGTTTGTAGATAGGGATTATCGATTGAATAAATTCGTAGTTACTCACTGACCACTCCTCCATCAGATGACAGGTTACAAGTACTAATTATCATTAGGAAAAGTTGAAGAGAGGTAAGCAGGTGATGTGATGGAAAACGGTTCGATTGCTGCTGACCCCAAATCCGGTGTATTGTTAATACCGGATTCGGATTCGGAATACCGATCTTATCTTTAGCTGAATAGAATAAGGACATTACAAGAGTAGACAAAAAATACTTGAAGCAATATTTCAATTGATAATGATCTTATCAAGTGATAGGAAGGAGTCTCAATAACGACACGAAATAATTACTGTAAAATTTTCCATCTTGGTCATTTCCAGAAGATATGGTTACAAGGAAAAAAGAAATTCAGTTTGATCTGGCCGTTTAGCCGGATGAAAGTAATCAGATTTGTTAGCTATCATATGGACTGATCTATATTTGAATTTGAAATGATCGATAATTCTGATCAATATTGTATCTGTCATTAGACAAATTCGCTAGAAATTCAGCAATGCAGCTAGTAAAATTCAATTGCCGTTATTTCCCGGATCTACCTGTGTCTTTAAACTTTTTACTGCTTTTTCAAAAGTATGAAAGTATTGAATATGAAAGGATAGATAGTTCGAATCTTAATTTTTCGCCTGAAATTGTTAGTTCGGATTTGATATTCTTCTCAATTTCAATCGAAATAGAAGCTTTAAGCCTTCTAATATAATTATTTGGGATTTGCTCTGTATACGAATGGAAGTCTTCCTTGTGAACTTCTGAAAACTGTTTTCCAGATTGAAAGATGTAAAAGAAAGAAGATGGAACATTCTTTCCCTAAGTGCAATAGAAGCAACGGAATTTCAAACAAGAAATGAATGATTTGAACTGGAATATCTTTAATTGAATAATCACTGTGATATTTCTAGTCTGATAAGAATTTATATAGATAAGGCGGAGTTAGTATTCTGATAGTGTGATGATAAACAAACACAACACTGATAGTTAAATGCTGGAAACGGTCTTAATTATCACTCATCACTTCTCCTCCTCTCTTCCACCTCGAAGATGACACCTTACCTTTCCTTCGATAATTCATTTAACGTTTATAGTGACATGTATTACTCATTTGCAATACCTAACGAAATCTGAAATTTCGATTACAAATTTCAAAATTTCTCTTATCGAGTTTTGAAGAGACACATGACAATTTCCCGGATTTATTTCCCGAGAAAAGTTTGATAAGTATTCACTAAACATAACAGCATGGAATAGAAATGATCCACGGCTGGCGTGATATGCTTATAAAACAGAGAGAAATGATAAAAAGCATTATGGCGAGAGAATAATTGATGTGAAAAGTGGGAAAATAACGAAGCAACTTTGAGGGAAGCGAAACGAAGATCGTTATGAGTGCTGATAAGAAAGATGATAACTCATTTTAGATATTAATTGGCTAAGTGACTAACTGATTGATATGAACTATGCTCCATTTCTGGAAATAAAATAGATTAGGTGAGAATGAATATATCAAAATGAGAAAATCAGAATAGAATGAACAAAGAGAAGAGAATCACGGAGAAGAAAGAGCGAAATGCATGGAACAGAAAATGTGATTTCATCTCATTCAGACAACTTGCTTTCAACCATGCCAATTTAGATCATAAAATTTGAGTGAAAATTAAATTAAATCTTGAATTCTCAGGAAAATGGAAGATGCGCTTGCTACGATATGATCGATCGATCAACGCGACTAATTGCGTTCAGCGAGAGATCCATCCGTAAGTGGAATCCGATCACAGATCATCTAAGTTCGTGATGGTCAGGTTCAAATAATGCATTAAAGTATTTGACCTATGAATGAATCCATCAACGCATTTATTTAATTTTATAAAATTAATAACACTTCAGTGAATGTGTCGTAAAGTGAAGGATGAAAGGACAAGTGAGGAATTTTTAACCCAAATATTTCGTTTCATGAATATTTCAATTTAAAACATAGTAATAATTAACCTGTAGACCTCAGGTACTCGAATGGAAGAAAGAAATGGAAGATGGGAGTGTCATCGAGCGCTTACTTTTGCTTATCAAAATGGAAAGTGAAAGGAAATAACCATACCTGTCAAGAATGACCATGCACGAAATGTGTCGTGCACGAAACATTTCCTTCAGGGCATCAGCTGTCAACTCGACCTGAATGAAGAGACGAAAGTGGAATTTGAAGACGATGAAATAAACAAAGGTAACGAATAGCTGAACTCTATTAGCCGAAAGTAACAAGAGCCAAGTTAACTTTACCCACAATATTTCCTTTCTTTCATTCTCTTCTCTAAAATGAAAGATGGAAGTACCCGAGAAATCTTCGGTGGAAGCTATATGATTATCTTAGGTAAATATCATTGTGATAAGTCAGATAGTTTTACTCTAGCATCTCCCTTTCTTTTCATTCACTCATTGAGGAAGGAAGGGAATTCGAAGGGTATATATAATCACGGAAAGCAGAGAGAGAGAAGCTCTCGAAGAGTGCGCATGAGGAAGGGAGTTGATAAAATCAGGAAGAGGGAGGAGAAGAATTTAGAAAAAGTGTGTTCAGAGAGAGAAAAGAGGAGAGAGGAATGAAATAAGCAAAACTTCCTTCTCACACTTACGTTCTGCACGTCGAAAATGACGGGTGACGAAAGCACAGAAATCAAAGGAACAATTCAGTTTCCTCCTGGACAGTTTCATGCTTGTACAGTTCACTGCCTAAGACAAAAGACTGAAAATTGGTCGGTCTAGATTGGCCTCAAGCACTTTCGACACGACAGCCAAAATGACCTTTTCTCATCCAAAAACTAACTAATTTAAAAATTCAAAAAGACTCCTAATTACTTGAACAAATTTTAGCTGAACTGTTCGTCAATTGAAGAAATTGAGTGGCGCTTATTCTCAGATAGTATTTCTGCTCTGAAAACACCTGCCTGCGTGAACATCCCGTATTAATTATCAGGTTGTGGGAGGATGGAGAGAGAGAGAGATCATCAATCGATTCATTCATCAGGAAATAACGGTTGAAATGAATGAGTGTTAGCTGGGAACATTGAAAGTTATCTTATCAAGAAATGAAGACAGTGCGATGAATACAGCGATAATTAAAACACTCATCGCACGACAACTGTTCCACTTCTCCTTCAGAAGTATTTGCTGCTGTTCTGAATGCTGAGACTGAGTGGAACTAAGTGACTGATCAATCAATCAATCAATCAATCAATCAATCAGTCCTTTTGCCGCTGGCTGTCACACTTCCATGCTGATTTCCATCTCGTTGTGTTGCTCATCAGTTGATCCCACCAACCATGTCGGAAGAAATCGAAATTATATGAAAGGGATGATGAATGATGGGATTACATGTTGGCAAGTCTTTGTAGGTAGATATCTCAGCTATGCTCATCGTCTTCCTCAAGGCATGATTAAGTTAACTGTTTGATCGCAGTTTCATCATCTTCGGGGACTTACCACTTGCACAATCTTCATTTCAGTAACTCACATGTCTACGACCTTTATCTCATGCTGTGGTCCATGGCCACCGTTGTGCAAGACTTTCTTTGTGCTGCATCCTTTTACGATGGAGAAAAGCGGTATCCACCAGAGCGACAAGACTGCCCTCTTAACTAGTTGCTGTTACTAGCAGGTCTGGAAAAAGTATTCCTGTCGACCTGTGCGACCAGCAGAGAGTTCAACTGAGGCGTAATTCGACGATGTCAGTCAAACTGAAGTAAATTATTTCTCAATTCAAAAAGTTCATGACGATCCATGCATCTCTTCGATACGTACACTTATCACTGCTATCTGTTCATTTCTTTCCTCGCGATCGATATCCCTAAATATCAATTTGGAGTGAAAGATAAACGAAATTTTTGCATCTTACATTAAAAATTCGATCTGCCGCAAAAATTTATATTAAAACCAATTCAAATTTCGAGTGCTGAAACTGAAAAAGAATTTATCAAATGTGATAGCTGGAGATTTCACCTGACAAACATTTAAATTTCTTTCAACGATAACTGGACGTACCAAATGACAGGAATATGGTTCCTGTCATAATGGAATTCAAATTCGGCCGAAGAAGGGAAGAATCTCAAATGTTTGTACTATTTTTCAGAGGTCGAATTTCTTTTTCCCTTGATTGAAGTTTTTACCCGGAGTTTTTGAGACGGAAGCTCGAAACTCCTCACATTAAATTTGTTCCTGACAAAAAGCAATAAGCAACAAATGAGAGAGAAGTGAAAATAAATGCAATGTGAATAAAGCACTGCGTAAGATGGAAATTTTGACGTGATATCACTTAGCAATCTTTCCTGATCAGGATTCAACGTCTGCACCTTAGCTACATATCCGCTCTGTACCTTTCCTTCCTTTCATATCTTTGTATTTCCAACTGCTCCCCAGCGAATCTTCATTCTCCGAATTATTAGAGGGAGATTAGTTATTTCCCTTTATTCTTTATTGTTATCCGCATCAAATCATTTCATTAGACACATTGAAACTGTTTGTGATATCACCTGGAAACGTCGGGAAATCATTGCTTACCATTAACTGTTTAATCTATCGCTCAGGTATTACTTCCAGTTTAGGCGAATGATTCTCAGATTTTATGTCTCATGCAGTGGAGTAACTTTAGTACGCTGAGAGCACGCAGCACGCAGCTTTAGAATTTGAAAATAGCATCCATTGATTTGTTTGTAGCATTAATTGTTAATTGTGGCAGAAGAAAGGAAATATTGTTGTGATCATTGAGATGCATCGAAGTAATCTGAGCCTCAGAGAAAGAATTGTTTGGGGTCAGTGCTAACAGTCAAGCCTTCTGCAAACCACTTGACGCTTAATCCGTTTTCTAAGACTTAACTTCTGTATGGAAAGGAAGATATATCAGAAGTAAAGCTGGCTCTGAGTAAACCGGCGTCTTTAATATATAGGAAACGAATTGATGCATACTTATTGCTTACAAACTCGCGCTAGTTTAAAGGTTTCTTTTCCGAATGGATATTCCGGTCGTTTATATTCAATAACTTTAGTCTTGATACGGTAATTGTAGAATGGATGAAAGCAAATGAAAAGAGAGAGAATTAAACGAAAAAAATAACGGATAAACAGGTAAACAAGCATGAAAACATGATACAGGAAAACGGGAGTTGCATTATCGTCACATGTAACGGAAGAGCCAGCCCAGTCAACAACTGCTTAATTAGAAGTCACGAGAGGGGTGTTCCATTATCCGGCATTCCGTTATGCTATTATCAGGAAAGCTATCAGAGTAGCCTTATCAAGTAACCTTCAAGTTAGACATGATGATGCTGAGAGTGATTCAACCTGCCTTCGAAAGTTTTCATTTTCTAGGTTCAAGATCGTTTCAATTACAAGTTTTCATGTGTTTAACCGATTCATGGACTAAATTGGTTTTCAAAAAGCAAAACGCTAAGTATCGCTGATAAAGAGATTACTTGACGTGAAATCTCTGCAGTTTTTTATATTTCCCGGTTGCTTTTGAGAACTGACAATGGATCAGAGGAGAAAGGAAGAAATGTTTTGAGAGGCCTTTTTGCAACTTTTCTGAGGGATATTTTCAAATCTTCCTCACAAGTTGGATAATAATTCAGTGTCCAGAAAGTGGAATAAAATTGATTCCGATTTTGAGGGAAATGATTGAAATAGAAAAGATAGATAAAAGTCACTTAATTATTCAATTTATAACTGACTTTTTAACTAACAACTTGAAACGCTTCACCGTACTGATATTTAAAAATGAATGAATTGTCTATCAGTTTTAGAAGAATGAATATTTGTTTCAGCTTGCTGTAATGGCGCAATTAATTTGTGGGAATCAAATTAAGCAAGCCATTTCATTCTGCAGAGGAGCTACTCAAAAATTAATCAAGTCTTTCTTATTCAGCTAAGTAAGGGACCGAACTGATTCACTTAGATCGATCACTGTAGTGTCTGGATGGAGAGAGAGTGGTTATCAGATGATTATCAGAGTTATCAGAACTCTCAGGTGAGAAATGTGTGGTAAGAAGTGATTCTCGTTCTTGTTAACCCATCCCATGCTTCATTGAAACTCTTATCGCGTCATCACATGTCATTTATTGTTGTGAATCTCTGGGACAGCACAAATCTTAGTCTTTTAATTAAAGAAAGTAGAGGTGATAACGTAACAAAGTAACAAAAATCAATAATATCCCGCTTACCGGATCACAGCACAATCCCCAGATGTATTTTCGAGAGCAGTGATCAGACGATCGTATTGCAGCGTGTATTACACCTTGCTTAATGAGCAATTACAATTAGTAAAGAGGGTGAAATGTATGGTTGTGAAAGAGAGCAGATTGAAAGCCTTCCAGTTGTTAATTAATTTCTACTGCTCTTTCAAGCGGAGAATAGTAGCTATTTGTTAAGAGAATGCGGTAATGAGGACAGGTAGAATCAACCAAAATATCCGAAGAATAGAGGATCTATTATGTAAGTACTGGAAAAAGTAAACAAGGCTTTTGGTTTGAAAGCAATTATTTCCAAAGTTAAAAATATGCTTATAAATAACTAATTAGATATTTATTCATGAAACTTCCATGCATTTTTCCTGCTTCTCCAAAATGGAGAATAGGAACATTTTTCACGTTTCTTGTCTTCAGTAGCTGCACGAGGAAAGTATTGTAGTCAATTTATGGATCGGAAATGAATAACTGCCATTTCCATTTTCTGCCCTCAGAAAATAACACTGACACTGTGACTTATTGATTTTCCCAATAAAACAAAGTCACAGACGTCTGAAAAGATGGAGAAATGAATGAAATAATTTAAATTTAATAAAGCTAGTTCAAACTGAAATACGCGACGAGGCAACAAAGATAAGTTGGAAGAGAGATACCTCTGATAGGGAAGAACGATAGATAGTTGTTGTTTCACAGAGGGAAATTGAGTCAACTTAGAGTGAACGTTTTCCCAACTACTCAAGTAGGTAACCGAAGCTTTTTGTATGAAGACATTCGTGTATTGTCAAGTATTGGCTTCTTTTGAATCACGCAAGTGAAAACACTCTGAACTTCAGTTCCCTGGAGTTTGTTTCACGCATGAGAAAACATCGAAAACAGCTCAACAAATTTGAACTTGAATCGTTTGCTTCAATCACACGTGAAAAGAATTAATGGAATACTTTATTTACATAGAAAGTTTCATTCTGTGTTGTAGATGAAGAGCGACGTGGTAAAGTTTAATTAGGAAGGATGATATCATTGTTGTTCATAGTCACCAACCAACAGCAACGCTTACAGAAACCTGCGAGCAGAATGCAGAAGCGTGATGATATTTCTGCGCAGAATAAATTTAACTGAGGACAAATTCGTAGGCATCGATTTCTACCACGATCAATCTTCGAACCATTCCGGTGGTTTGACGAAGAACACACCGCCATCCGTTGCACAATACGTCGGACAGATCTGTAATTTTAGTAATTCTAACTAACAAGTGAAAGAAAGAGTTCCGATCGGAAGATGAACTGATGTTTCATTGAAGTAGAATACACTTTTCATTAAACAATGAATATCATTTCTTGGTTTTAAATTATCATATCTCCATCATTTATATCGAAAGCATACCTTATCGACAAAATTCGACCGGATATCTTATCAAAGTAAATAAAATATTAGAAGTCTGTAATACTCCTTATCTCTCCGAAATGAGATGAAACAGTTTGGCGTAACGAGAATGATAAAGTTTTCTTACAAATTTAAAAAAACAGATAAAAACTCGTACTCCAGCGTTTCCATCTGGACCAACTTTTCCAATCGGTCCCGGCAATCCAGGAGACCCCCGATTTCCAGGTAGTCCATCTTCACCTGGGGGTCCACGTTTACCCATTGGTCCCGGTGGTCCATCAATTCCAGGCATCCCACGTGGTCCTGAATCGTAGCATTGAGAAATATTAGGGTTATAAAACTGTCATTCCAATAATTTTTTGAGTACCATTTTAGTTTTCGAGTTTCGGCAGTAAAAAGTCAAGAAACAAACCAGGTGGACCAACTGGTCCCATCTCACCACCCGGACCGGGAGGTCCAGGAATGAACGGCATCGGTGTTGCATCGATCCCTGGTTCACCTACATCCCCATCCAATCCCGGGATTCCTGGTGGACCTCTTGGTCCTGGAGGACCAATTTTTCCATCCTCACCATTTTTACCGTGGATACCAGGGATTCCCGCCACACCTTTATCTCCCGGCAAACCCTGAAAAGAATTTTTTGGATTCAACTTCGTCCTTAATGTTTTAACAAGGAGTTTTTCTGCAATATTTGGAGTTTACCGAAAACATCTAAAAAAAGTTTCTTGATTTCTTGAGAATGCACTTTAATTATTTTTGGAAATTTGAACAAATCTACCGTTGGTCCTTGTTTCCCCTGTTTACCAACTGGACATGGATCAGCGCATATCTTTTTTAAGTCAACTGGAGATTCGCAAGGCATACGTGCCGGAAATCCGGGAGCTCCCTGCGTACCCGGGGCGCCTTTAAGTCCTTTTCGACCAGGCATGCCTTTGGGCCCAGGTGAAGCAGAGCATCTAAATTTTTCCTGACATTAAAAAATTCTACCACAAGGAAAATTTCTGTCTGCAATAAAATTGCAAAAGAGTTGAATCAACCGATTTCCAAAGTTCACGTGAGAATTTTTCCCTAAATTTCAAACTTTATGGGAAATGGGCATCAGAGCTTTGTCTTATCTTTATAAAACATTACTACCAAGCGTGACTTCAATTTCTTCATGATATAATCATCTGTGAACAGTTTCTCGGTCATCATCCCAATCCGAAGATATCTTCAGCTTCAATTTCTACTTAACTGCGATGCCGCAAACAAAAGACTTTGGGGTGGAAAAGAAGTCTCTAACATAAATGACATCTTATTTTCTATATTGATCAAAAGCATGGTAACACCTGCACTCCCGATCACCACTGGTTGTTCTGCTCAGCCCATCTCTCATGGCTTCTGCATATGTCCCTTGAAGATACTTTCTAGTGGAAGATGTAAATCTGTAAGTATGGAAGTGTGCCGATTCCGGTTCTGTTGCTATGTTGTCAAATTCGGTGGTCACCACGCCAGTATTATGCCATGCAATTTCAGAATCTTCTGTCATTTTTTCCATAACAGATTGTTTGAAATCAATTCCTGCTGTGCTCGCTTCATTTGCTGATACAGTTACTTCTTCCGAATCCACTGTATCTGACGTTGGTGATGAAGATAAGTAGTTGATGAGAAAAGTTGCTGCTGTTGGCGATTCTTCTTGTGTTCTGATCGGTAGACTGCGAACTTTTCGATTAGATTGCAACCACCTTTCCTGACATTTCTCGACATTCTGAGAGCAATTCAAATATTCGAAGATGATATTAAGCTAAAAAGAAATTGATTTGAAAAGTGGGAAGTATGATAGTTTACTCAGACATTAAAGGGAAACGAGATAGATAGATTCTCTTCTGCAATCCGAATTCACTCCTCACTATCAATGAGAAGGAGAGATACATCGTTTCGTATTGTCTATCTAAAAGTCACGGAATTCCTTACCTTCACAGCACTGTTCGTTTTCTTTTCTACCTCATCGTGATTTCCGTGATAAATGCTCACGTAATCGTGAAAGTTAAACACAGTTTCCTAGAAAAAGATATCGTTAAATCTCAAACTTCTTACCCGGAAATCCGCCAGTCCATTCCAGCAAACGAGTAAGTTTAGTGATCTCACTGTGCAAATACTTGCAGTTAAATGTTTCTTTTATTCCAGTCTGCTAATAACATTACTCCTGACATCAATTTATCCTGACTTCCGACTTTAACCGTAAAACAGTCTTATCCAAAGTAAAGACTGAAAGGAGACGATGATTTTGTTTTCTGGACTGTGAAACTGTTCTGGCTATGCTCTTTCAATACCCCAAACCGCTTTATTGGCATATCATCGGACGGTACAGAGAAAGCGAATTGAACTCACTTCACAGAAAAAGAAATCATTTTGAAGCTGCTGATTGACGGTGTTGATATATCGGTTAACAGCTGGTGTCAGTGCCATGAATACCACAAATGGCAGAGCAGCGATGATAAGCGAGATGATAATTGCAAACTGATAAGCTTTCTCGCGAGCATTCCGATCCATGTAATTTTTCTGAATCTGAATTGCTTGAAATTCAAAGATGCAACCTCACGGGAGACTTCTAAGAAGTGATATGGATAACATGGCTTTTCCCTTAAGAGAAATTTTCTTTCACGTGCGCCCAGTCAAAAATAGAATCAGAATTTGGAAGTCAAAGCTCGTGCAATATTGTACGCTAATTTAATTATGATAATATTTCAAAAGAAAAAAATTGTAGTTACGAAAAATAAATGTTAGAAAACATTCGAGAATTAATCGATCTTGATGTGCGGAAAATTCCTTTTCTCTTATTGTCTTTGCGGCTAACATGAAATTAGGAAAATGCCTCTGCAGAGATTTCCTGTTGATTCAGTGTCTGTTCCGGAAAAGGAGTGCGAATGATAAGTTTCGAGAAATAATAGTATAACCTGCATTTCATCTTGAATCCCATCTTAGCCACGTGAATTCCATGTTACTACTTCATCTCAGGTAGAACTAACTTAATTTAAAAACCCCTTGTGGTGGACAACACAAAAGGGAAATAGAATGGTAGTAGAAAGAGAAGAATCGCTGGAATTCTTCGCATATATATTAGCGTTTGATTGTTGTAAATTTAATTTTCGACCTAGAAAATCTGATCGTTTTTCTGCAACAAATGTCCTACATTAAAGCCGGTCATCGCTATTTATGGGAGGAATTTATTCAACCATGTTTCAGTGCTACAAATACTATCTGTCTAAAGCTAGACAGTTTATGATCTAGGAAATGAGATGAGGTTTTATTTTACTAATTCTAGGATCTTAATATGATTAGCATTTGAGCAAGAGGACGGATAAGTGGTACAAAGAACTACATCTAACAAATGAATTCTCCATCTCTTTCTTCTCTTTTTCGTTGGATACTAACAGGGGAATTTGTGTGATCCAGAAAATGAGTAATAATACCTGGATCCGAACGTCTGGTGAACATAAAAGCGATTTTACTCGGAAATATGACACTGACAGACACCATTTAATATCAGAAACTATTCCCGAAAGTGGCTGCTCCAACCGACAGACTTGTACTTAATTAAGATTCAAAAGACTTCGTCTTCCTATATTTAATAATATAATAATAACACTTTAAATATCAGCTTAGTGACATAAGATTGCCACTGCCTTTGAAGCTAGCTATACTTGCAATCAGCAGCAGCCTATTCATTTTCAAGGAAATAACGACAGATGGGTAATTTATTCGATAAAATTTTACTTGAAAATAATATATGTTTTAGGTCTACTTCGGGCATAAATATTCCTTTATTAAAAACAAATCAAAAGCTTCATAGATCTTACAACAAATTAATAAAATAGTCCTTACTAATTGAAGCAATATTTCGTATATTATTTTGAACAAGATATAGAGATCGGCTTGTAAAAAGAAATCAATTGGAAAATTGCCATGGATTGACAAACAGTATAACATTAATCAATCAAAGACGCTATAAAATATGAAAAATGGAAAATCAAGGTGTTAAAATGCACAATATTAAATCGAAAATTCAGTCATATGAGAAAAACAAAGAAAAATTCACTCAAAAGGTCGATTTTTGCATAAGAAATTGGAACTGGGAGCAACTGAACTAAAAATAACTTTAAACAACTCGCAAAAAAGAATTCTTATCAAAAAAAATCATACAAAATATGCATCTTAATCATAGGAAGAATTAGGAAAGGAGGTAAAGCAGGTAGAAAAATTACATGCCATGAAAACAGCTAGGATTCTGATTTATCGAAAACAACTGCATTGGAAAAAAAGTGCAAATATAATAGAATTAGCTTACTATTAAGAAGAAACTGCAGCAGAATTTTTAGGCATCGCATTAAGCAATCAAATGGACTGGAAAACCTAAATTTGATTAAAAAAGGTAGGGAGGGATTCACAGTACATATACATATGTATACATGACTTTTAAAAAGTTGCTGGTTTTGAATTTCATTAGAAAATGACAGTGTTCAACAAAATGAAAAATAATACGTCTACAAAGACAATGAGGAAAAGTATGCGTAATCAATTTGAAAATATTTACAGTAGCAGTTAATTGCACCAATATAAAATCTGTTACAGCTACTTCTGTAATGAATTCAAAAAGATGTTAAGAAATACTGCTTTACGTATGTGCACGATAATTGCCATGCTTTTAATTTCAATTCAAAATCTAACACCGCTCGAACTGAAAGGCAAATATATATATGCATGAAAAAGAGCGCATGCATAGTGAATGTTTTATGTAATCGAAAGAATTAAATTGATGGTCAGTATGCCTACCAAAAAAGGAAAAAATAAGAAAAAAATGTCGGAACAAATTAAGCAAACCTTTTAACGTGATAAATCTGTACAGCTTGCAATATTTTCATATTGTTGAATTAATGAATGTCTGTAAAAAATATTTAAATCGCTCAAAAAAAGTGCTGTCTTGTCAAAAATGAAGGAAAGAAAAATAATTGCATTTAGCATGATTAATTTGTCTCTAGAACGCAAAACACTATAGACTCCAAAGAGAACAATGCCTGATTAATTAAATCAATTAATTAATCAGAAAAATCAATTAATCAACTACTTAATTAAAACAATCTATGCCACCTAAAGCAGCACTTCGACTTGTTTTTAATTCCATGCTTTATAATTTCATCTGACATTCAATTTCAAGTTCCAAAATCTCTGCAGTTCTAGCACGCATTTCAAATAAAAAAAATGCAAAAGTGGTATCAATGTTTAATCAGTGGTTAGGTATTATAAAATGCTGGAAAGAAACCCTATTTTATTGTGATTATATAAAAGTCATACTTTTTCTTCAGCATTTCAATTTCTTCTGTTAAGTTAGGTGATAATTGATGCTCAGGCTTAACCATTTCCCCTTTGGTTGTATCATATTCCACGCTGCTAACATCTTTCTGCAAATACAATGAACTCTTGAAGAAAGAAGTTAAATTAAACATCCATTTAAACAATACAAGATAAATCAATCAATGATTGCAGGCTGCCTACTGTTTTATCTCCGTGAAGAAATTGAATTTCCGGAACAAACTCAAAAGAAATATTTAAAAAATACTTCTACATGAAAAAGATGAGATATTATGAACAATGAGAAAAAAAAACAAAATCTAAAGTTGAAAAATTTTCATTAGCAAATTGTTCTTAGCTACATATCAAGCAAATAAAAACTTTTAAAAATTAAACAAAAGCGATGAAAAAAGTTTAGGGAATTTCACCAAAAAAATTTAACATGACAAGATTTCCAACACTTTTCTGCCACTTCTCTATATTAATTAGAGAATCGCTAATATCTACATACCGTTTGTTTTGAAGTTTCAAAATATGCCAATGGTTCACTGGAATTGGGATACATCTGAAATGCAAATAAAGCATTAATTTATGGCAAGATTAATTGACACTATATTAGGAATTTGATGGACATTATCTTTCCCATCTCCTTTCGTTTATTGAGTGAATTCAGTTGTTATTTGAATGAATATTGATAGATTAGTTTAGCCATGAATTTAACTGAAATAAAAATCTGACATGAGATTTCTTAAAATCTGACCAATCTTTTATATGTCATTCAGAAGTTCAACATATAGCGTATCAGACGTTGCAGGTATACTGAGCAGAAAGCATATTACAGGATGCACAAAATATAGTAATTACTGACCGTAATTCTTACGAATATATCGAGAAAGCATCGATATATCAAATAAATGAGTATGCAGGATCAAATAAAATCAAATAAATCAGTATGCAGGAATTTATCACGTTGCGACATTGTCAAAATTATTCGTAGATAAACTACGAGAAATATAAACTGAAGAAGCTGCATTCGAGTTTCCTCGAATACCTTCCAAATAATCAGCCTTAGAGAAATTAAAACTTTTGTAAACAAACTTTCGGAATATTTTCTCCTAATTATACATAAATTGAGAATAAATAATTCGGTCACTGATTGCGATAAGTACGCAAACAAACAGTAGTCATTTAGGACACCGAATGATAGGCTCCTAAAATGACTGTAAGACTTATATCTCTAACATATAAAGTGTAAAGAATATTGTAGAGTTGAAAGGAAACGCCCAAGCAATATGTTCATCGTAAAAGTGAGAAATTTTAAAAACAATCTAAAATTGAAGTGAAGACTACTGATTCATGGCTGTCCAGAAAAAATCAACAACAATCATAACTTCATACAATGTGATACAATTTTAACGTTATCCTTCATTGGGATAATTAACCAATCAAGAAATTTTGAAACTATCACAAATTTATATAAATAAGAAACTCGAGTGATAAGGACGATGTAAATGAACACAATTTTATTTCAATTTTAGACATTTTCTTCATTCTAATTTAACTTCTTACACATTCTTAGTCATTCGTTAGTTTTTATTTTAAAATGCAGTTATTTTAAAAAACTGAACAGTGGATATCGACGGGACCAGGAAATAAATGAACTTTTTTGTCAGATATAAGAATGGACGTGATGGAATATGTAAAGTAACAAGAATTTCATAAGGGTTAAACCACATTTGGTTTGCAGCTAAAAAGGTTTTGAATAACTTTAAATACTTTAAAAAATAAAACTACAATGAACATTTCTTTTATGGTGCAGCAAACTACTGAAGCGAGAAGAACTACCCGGCAAAGTATATGAAGTAATTTCCGGATTTCCTTGATGGATGGCCTTTCCTCTGGTAATTTCTGCCAACAGCTGAAAACTGCCATACTTCCATAAAATACATACATTATTTTGATCCTCGGCTGAACATAACATTTAAGATACTCAAATGCTTTAGTAAACAAAAACTGAAACTATGCAGAAAAGAAATAGAACATTCTTAAAAGGATGATAAGTAATAGAGCATATTTCCAAAAGATGTGCCAAAAAATTAAACTTTTACCGCTCAATCATTTGCATAAGTTTAGTTGGAATATCTTGAATACGCGGTGGTCTTAAACCCGCATAAACCTGAAACTTTTGATGAAAATAAAACATTAAATCTAAGAAATGGAATTTTCTTGAAGATTTAATATCTTATAGAATAAAACATTTGGAATCCAGATTACTTTATCGGACATTTCTCATTTAATAAGATTCGAAACCGTAAATTTAAACGCAAACATACGCTCCACAAAATTTCTTCGGCATTTTTACAATCATTATACGGCCGCATTCGTGCAATTATTTCCCAAATGACAATTCCAAAACTATAAATATCAGATTGCTCCGAAGGTGACGAACCAGCGATTATCTACGAAAAAATCAAAAACCTATAGTTTTTTATTTTAAACTAACAGGCTTTTTGAAACTTATGCTTCATTTTTTATACTTAATTTTGATTCCTTCAATCCTTTGATGGAATTATTTCAAATTTCAGAAAAAACCATATACCTCAGGAGCCATCCATGGTGCTGACCCTTGTCTATACTCTGCGTCGGTGTCCATATACACCATCGTGCCAAAATCCGAAACTTTGAGACAATGATACTTGTCATTAAGTAGTAAACTAAAGCAAGAACAATTACATGACACATTTTAAATTCTTGCGACCGATCTACACGCTTTTTCATAGACTAACTCGTGCATCTCTGTGAATACTGGTTCACACGCGAAATGAAATAACATGTGGAAGGAATAACGTATCTGAATTTAACTGTCGCTAATAACAAGAAGAATGAATAATATGATGGGAAAATTTTAGCTTCTATAAAAACATCAGTTAGGAGTAACTAGAGATCAAAAATATTAAAGATCTATTTATCTATCCCAGCTTAATATTTTATGGACACAAGATTCACTTCATGTTTCAATAAGTTATGGATATAATTTCTCGGATATTATAAAAAAGGCGTTTAAATAACAAAAAATCTCTTTTTGTTTTCATGATGAAACACAAAGTTAGTCGCTACATTATTATCCGGAAAAGCAGAATTTAAAGCTAGTCAATAAGAGTTTCAAAATTTCTCAATACCTATGCCAAGAAACGATACTTAATTTTATAACAGGAAAATTCGAAATTAAACTTCATTAAAACAACACAACTATTTCAAATTTGACCTAATGGAATATAAAAATCAGATCATACTTCGCAGTTTTCAGATCACCATGCGCAAATCCTTTCCGATGTATGTAGGCCAATGCATCAAGACACTGCGACGCCCAATGAAATGCATGGTCTGCCTTATAATTTATTTTTGACTCATACAGTACTGAAAAAATTTTATTCCTATTTTAATCACTTTTTACGATAATATATTACAAGAATGAAAGCTTAATGATAACATAACCATGTTATGTTGATTATGTTACCAAATATTCACATAAACTTTCCAAAGCAAAACTCTTCATTTAATGATTTTATGATTAATCATTTTAATGCAAAATCATTTAATCTCATCCTCTTTTAAAATATATTTCTGAAGGTTGTAGGTTTAAGAGTGAACGGCCAATTAGAACGATACTTTGGTCCCTTGTTAAATACTGAGATGAAACCAGCTACGAAAAAATCCTCTACTATCTTGCTAACATATATACCTACTAGATAAATTTGGCATACACCGCACCAAGATAAAAGGGTGTTCGTTAAAAAAACTGAAAATTATTTGCAGCTTACATTGATCTAAAGAACCACATGCCATATATTCCATTGCTATAGCATATACCGGATAAACACATGCACCCATAATTTCAACTACATTTGGATGAATCAAATTGCGCATCGCTTCCACCTCAAATGATTCCAAAATTTTCTCTTCAAATTTTAGCAAAAATTTAGTAAATATCAGGAAATTTCATATTTTATTAACAGAAATGTTGTACTGATTTAAAATTCCCTTGATATAATATATCATTAGAATTATTTCACCGTATCAGAAGAGCGTGTTTTTAATAAATAGTAAATGTCACTCTTGGAAAAACATCACTTAAATGCCGACATTTTTCTCAATAATTTATACTTCTGAATTCCATTCTAATGTCGCTTAACTATTGCTAATAAGATATAAGCCGATCGATATTGGAAATGAAAACATATTAAAACCTCGTGATAAAAGATCCCTCGAAGAACTTCATCAGTTGAATGGATAACTTTTAAAGCTACTGTTACTCCTTTGCATTGTGCCTTCCACACATCACTGTAGCTACCTCTGAAAACAAGCACAACATTACTCGGAAAGAATCGCTTCTCTTAGTTTCTCACATCCCATTTCTGCACATAATTTCATATAAATTCAAGAAACAGGCTCAAAAAACAATTTCGCATCTGATTTCACAAGACCATTATAGCCATGTGCGGATATGCAATCATGTTCTTTTGGAAGACGCACCAATTCGAATGGTCAATCAGTCTTGTCAATTTTTCACAAAAAACTCGTTGTTTTTCAGCACCGATGCAATCCAATAAATTATTGTAAAAATGATTTTCCTCAAAATAGGATCAGATTTATATATAATTCAAAAAATTTACTTTTCATTTTACTCACAAATTTACTAGTAAATTGCAGTATGAATAGAAAATAGAAGTAACGACCAGCGCAAATAACTCACCTCCCAAGTAAATGGTGTAATTTGAAACTATAAAAATCGACATTCAGAAATGGATTATCATTGCAACCATAGGCAAGTATCAAAGATGACAATGATTTATCATTAACACTCTCCAACTTCTTTTCTCCTGTTTCCTCATCATCAATCTTCAATGGCGGCAGTAAGTCCATCTAAAAATAATTTGATCGATCCAAACAAATTTATGGCTCAGAACAAAGAATTTAATGTAAGAGCTAAAGATTTTGAAGTGAGAGAAGTACGCCTTGAGGAAATTTAATTGAAATTACCATCCATCATTTTGCAATCAAAAAATCATTTAAATATATAATATCATTTATATCTCTATACATGAATTAATTTAAGATATTATCCCCGTCAAAGAGTGCAATAACTTCGCAAAGAAAAAAATTTCCACACCAAATTGTTTATTGTTATTAACAAGAAGACGAATTTATCACTTGCAAAATATTCAACGCATCAATAACGATCACTTTTGACTCATATGTATTTTCACAGGGATACAAAACGAAATATTACAGAATTGAAACACATTTGACTTAACTAAAGGAAAGCGAAATCCTGTTCACATTAAAGTTTGAGGAAAAAGAAAAAGTGCGATAATGAACAAGAGAGGTTTGACTTCAGAAACCAACTTTTCAAGAAAAGATCAGTTTCGTTATCCAATATTAGAATGAATAAAGGTCAGAAAGGATGTCATTTTGTCTATCTAATGATTAGCTTGCTTATATTAAACATTAATTAAACCTGAATATCTCAATTAAATCCAATTTTTATTAACATGTACAATGCTCCGTAACCAAAAACGAGAAAAATGTGCTAGTTAAAACTGAAAAAGAGTTTTACATTAACTCGTAGAATGAAGCAATATAAGTCGAGATAAATGAAAATAATCTATATGGAATAATTCAAACAAGAAAAGAATTTTCTCGAAACTTTTGAATCGGAACCTAACGTATAAAATCCGCAGCCATCAGAAATTTCTTTCCATAGAGGAACGACACTTATTAATCGCATCTAATAACATTCCAGCATTTTTTAACTGCTGCAATTCGGAAAATCCACCAATAAAATCACCACATATAAATATTTGCGGCACTGAGGTTTGCTTTGTGATGTTAATTAATCCATTAACATATGACTGATGGTTTGCAGGAAAACGACGCTAAAATGTAATGAATGACGCGATGAATATAAATAGATTTTAGGAAAAAATGTGAAAATGAAGCAACGAATTTTTTCAGAATCAGATTCCATGTTTAAATGGCATCCTGATCACACTAATTAGAATAATTATTGAGAAACCAGTAAACTTGCCTGATGAACATCCAAATTATTTTCCTTATATTCGATCCGTTCGCCATCCAGAAGTTGTTTAGCTCTCAGACAGTATGGACATCTAGGCATTGTAAAGATAACTACTGGGAAATGCTTCACCTCCCTTCGAATACTTTCTTCATCCACTGACGAAGTTCTGGATAGAAACTGGCCCATTCTTTATTTAGAGCTGAAATCTTTAAGGTTCCTTATCTCCTCTAATTTATAAGATCTTTCCAGAAAACCATATAACAATGTGCAGCGAAAGGAAGTCTTTGTACGAATTCTGGAGATAAAATACTGGAACGAAAACAGAGAAAGAGACGAAACAACCTACCCTTTGATTTCATAGCAGTACTCGACGAATACACCAGATAAAAAAATATAGAAAGACAAAAGAACTAATTTCACTACCTATTTCGACAAATAATTACTTCAGGAAGCGATCACTAACGATTTCATATTCCTAGCATGGATTAACCATTAAAAATCGTTAACGGATGAGTGCTAACTTCAAAAATTAGCCATTGACAAACACTGTGAAGATTCAGAAATTAAATTGTAACTCTCGCATTTTCCATTATCAGAAATCATCACCATAAAAACTACCTCTCTTCATTCAAAAGAGAAAATGACAGGTGATTTGAAATAGTAAGTCCCAAATCGATCTCACCATTCCAACGATTCCCAGTTCATTCCTTTCAATAAGGTATATTATTTTTTAGCATGATACCTTGCTACGCAGCGATCGAACATAGATGCAAAGAAATTTTATGCATATTCTTATTTGCTGACAAGGAAATTACAAATCTATGATAATTAATATTATTAATCTATCTCTATAGTTATTCAAGCATAGTAAAAACTTACGGTAGTAAAAGCTTACGATCGACGGATTAAATACATAAAGCTTTTGAACAAATATTCACAACTATTTTACCATTTTTATATTACGAAGGTTGGTAAGATATACATCGCCAATATTCGAAATTTCAAGAATTTTGGACCATTGTGAAAAGAATACAAAATGCTGAAAAATTCATATTGAGCAATTTCTCTTTTGCATTTCATTTTTATCAAAACATTTTAAGTGAATCATGCGAATTAGTCTAAACTACGATTTACATGACTTAATTATAAACTGAACGCAATGAAAAAATTTGCTGCAAAATCTCATTTAAAAAAATAGCAAAAAAAAATAAAGTCATGATAATATAACGTAATTAAAAATCTACAGCATTGAAATCAGAATTACAAGATCACGAAAATTGTCAAATATACTATTTCCATATCGTGAAATGCGTTTCTTAAGTGATACTTAAACGATATGCTGCATGAAGAATCTGATTCAAAATAATCAGAAGCTTCAAGCACGAGCAACAAATCACCAGGAAAACGGTTAACAAAGATTTTTCCATGGAATTTTTATGTTGTACCAAGAAACTAGAGGATAAAGTTTCTTAAGAGAATGTTAGCCGTATCTTTAACACGAAGAATAAACAACAGTCTAAATGAACTTTCTGAAATATTTATTTTTACCTCTAAGCAAATCGTTATCATCACTAGTTCTGGAAAATATGGATATTTCCGAGTGGCATTTCTAATTCACTCAGCAATCTAAAATAAACAAATTTGGCTTATGGTATATAGCTTATATAAAGAAATATTACTTCCATCACACCGTTGTACAAATTAATATGTGCTTACTTCAATGCAAGATCAAGGAAAGGATTGGGTCCAGAAATCAATATTCGATAGGCAGTTTTTTCGACATTGTGATCAATATATTTTGAAAGTATCTGTTTCGAAATAATACCTGAAATACATAAATGAAGATAAATTAGGTCCAATCCGGTTATCTTAAAACTAAAATAAGAATTAATTCAAATGTTTGCTTAGTATTTTGAAAAATCTTTTTATAAAGATATCCATAGTACAAATTATCTTCGCAACAGACCTCTCACGCCGTTCCATTCTTTGTCGGCTTCACTTAAACAATGTTCTATTTCTATCAGAGGATCATCCACCGGTATTTCGCATTTTGCAAAATAGTCATCTGGTATAATATCAATCTCCTTTCTATTAAAAATGATTATAGTTGCTCTAAAAAACTTGTACTATTTAGAACATGAAGCAAACAGAATTATTGAAACAATGAACTCACTGATAGACTTTTCAAAAGGGCTTCATTTTTCTACATAAATAACAAGCGAAATACATCTGGAAAGGATACAAGCCATACTTTTTCTTATTTTTCAAACGCTCAGCTGTAAATCGAATCATGGACGTTAAACCTGTTCCAGCTGCCAGCATTAGCATTATACCAGTGCAATTGGGCCGCACATTGAAACAACCTAATGGATCGCTAATTTCGATCAAATCCCCTTAAAAATGATTGCCGTACTTTGCAACTTCAATTTACCAACGAAATGCACTAAATTATTTGACGAACAGTAACCTAATTTTTGTTCAATTAATTGAAGTTATTCGAAAGTTAAATTTAACTGAAAGCTATTTGCTCGATCCACGTGGAAAATATATTGCACAGAAATGTAAAGTTTGGATTTCAACTGCTTACTGTGAAACATTTGAACACATAAGAAATCAATCGAAATCTATAGCTAACCACATTTTTTACTATGCAATTTTGACGTAAAGACACCGTTTTCATAGAATTTTATCATAAATGAGATGAACTGCCCATCTTTCGATACAGTGACCGGAGTATATGGACGTTCGATTAAACTTCCTGTAACAGAAAAAGTACGAAAATTCCTCTTTAATAACAAATATTTTTAAAACAGCAATTGCACATATTCTATTCATTGAATCTTTTTGATATCAAATAAATTTCTTTAGCTTTCTACATAATAATTATTGCCAATTTTTCAAACATTGTTTTTTACGAAAGAACACTTAAATTAATAACGGATTCAGAGCAGAATATGAAAAGAACTTCACCATTAACGCAAATCCGCAGCAGGACATGATGTCCTATAGGTACCATCAAGCGACAATGAGACGACATTTGCAAAACAATTGTGCCGATATTGTGAGTTACATACCGTATCTTAAATATCTCACAATTTCGATATTTCAGTACTGAAATTTGAAGATTTTTAAAACTGGAGTAAATATCGTGATGTTTATATCCTCGATATAAAATGTTTATTTCTCTGTGTACATACGTACTAGTGAGTTAGACACATTTTTAAAGAATTATCTTTTATCGTTATTTTCCAAATTTCCCAATTTTTTTTTCCAAAAATTTTTAAAAATTTTATCGCTTTGGAAAATACCGATAAAAGTGATCAAACATCGTTTTCTTACGAAAAAAAGAAAACTCATACCTGGTTTATAATGATACGATCCTGAAGCCCACTGACGAGTGATATTTTCATCACTTTTTTTACATAATAGAGATATTGTTTTGCCATTAACATTAATACCAAAAGGTTTATCAAAATGAGCCGTCGAAAAATTTGCTGTAAATAATAAAAAACAATAAAACATTGTCATAATGGAACTTTTTTGCGCTGTCATCTATATCAAACCAAAAAAGATTTCAGTTCTTAAGAATTTAAAAGCAATATTTAATGTGAAATGGGACGGCAAGCGGGTAATTAAACTCCCAAGGATGAAAGAGATATGAGTTCTTAAACTTAGAGCCTTCTATGCCAAATAGTATTTGATGAATTCAATACAAAAAATTGCCTGGAAGATGAAACACAAATGGAAAAAAAATTGAAGTATGAACATAAAAGTAAATATATATAGAGCACAGTGGAGAGAACAATCATACATAACTTACTCCATTGTAATGCCTCTCCTTTACCGGCAGAAAAGTGAAGCAGCAATCTTAATATATTATCTGTAAGTTCCAAGGAAACATTTTCATCTCTCAGCTGATCCCACTTCGGACAACTTACTCGTAATTGATTAAAATCGACTTCTACCCTAAAAATAACAATGTTCAAATAAGAAATACAATAAGTTATGGGAAACTATGACAATAACACTTTTATATGTTTTATTCTGATAAAATAAAAAGAAAAAAAAATTATCTGAAAGTAAAGCTAATAAATATCAGATTATGTTCAAGATATATTCATGTAGGCGTATCTGCCCATACCAATTAATTACAATTGATAGAATATAAATATGCTTAATTTCAACTTAGATATTTCTTCATATATTTACACTTTTAATACGGAATTCTACACCATTTTAGTGATCGGCAAGAACGACTATAACGCACTGAAATGTCGTACCTTATTCTAGCTGTTTTGAAATTAACAATATCTGAATTTGTCTCTTCGATATAATTCGCTGTTTTTGGCTCGGATACTGAAAATGAATTTTCAGATTATTTATCCTAAAGAAACCAATTAGTGTGGTCTCTAACCACTTTAAAACAGATTTACTAAAATTATACAAAATCCCAAAAACTTATGAAATTCCTTATTTTAATCACCTCAGCAGTGTTTTAAAGATAAGATATAAAAAAAAGAATCCATAACCAGATACATTTATATCTGTCGCCGTTGAAAGTTCCAACAAAGCACGTTTTCAACATTAACTCATAATTAACCCAACTATGAGTTTTATTAAAAAGATTTGTACCATCCGTACCAGCAGCACGCAGTAACTCTTCAACACCACCAGGATGAAATGCCAAATAATCTGTCACATCGTACACCTGATATTATCATATCAGAGTTGGAATTTTAGGACAGATAAATTTCTGTTCAATTCAACCACTACTTTTTTCACTTCAAAAATTTCGAAAGTCTGAAATTGAAACTCCAGGTCAAACATCAAATTCATCTCGATTTCCTACATTTGATACTTACTCTTTCACCAAGTAAAATCCAGCAATCGTCGACATTTGCATGTTTAGTGAGCTCAACATGATCAACACCTAGTTTTATCTTCGCCTCTGTACTTCTAGACGAGGTCAATTTGATCCAATCCATTAAGCTTCGACCATGTGCTAGGGCAACTTTTGGACGCCTCATCTCGGAAACTTTACTCTAAAAAATATAATTAGAAGAAATAACCAAAAATTAAATTCCCAACCATTACATTCATCAACGCTACTCTAAATAGGACATAAAGAAAGTGAGATATTTAGTGCACGAGAAAAAAATACTCAGTGGGAAAGTTAAAGACTTATATCAATTTTCACATCTCTTAGAAATATTTACCACCTGGGAATTTTGCGGAACAGGTAACATTACTGACTGATTCCTCTCGCTGCTGGTCACTGTATTCCGGGAATAAACTACATTATTAAACATCTTTTTCTGCAAAAGAAATCTTTGCCAGATATTTCTTGTCAGTATTTTTTCTTTATTCTTGTGAAATAGTAAGAACTGCATTCAACAACGTTAAAAATTTTTTTGATAATGCTAAATTCTTTTGCTTCAATTTATTTTAAGAATAGTATTGATCAACCCATGGAAGTAAATAATAACCAGAAGCTCGAGAACATTGCTATTCTTACCAATAAAGTAAAATACTTTAATTTTTCAACATGCGTCAAACTGTAAAATGCCATGCTCCCATTCCTCTGCATTCTCTTATCCTTTCATTATTTACTCCTTAGAGTTTTCCTAGAAGTAGCACTTGCTGCTTCACAATACCTCCCACATGCTATCTTGTAACATAGTCATATATACCAGTTATGTTGGTCTGTACTAGACTGTGCTAATCTCCGAATGATTCCATAATTTTTTGTTATAGCTGAAAGCACATTCTTTCAGTGTTTCACCTAAACATCCAAGCTTCACAACCTGAATGTCGATTCTTATATCTTACATGTAAAATCTAAGTTTTAAGTTCTGCTTACTTACCCAACATAAAGACGGACAGCAACAAAGCATTGTATATCTGAGGAGAACATTCTTGTCACCAGTCTGGCAGCCAAACAAACGGAAAAACGGTTCCGGAAGACAACCTCAGCAGCCGAACCGAGCCGGTCAATGCCTTTCCTGACAAACCAACCTTTGCTGTCACGCAGAATTCCCCACAGCCTTCTGTTTCTCTGCCTCCTCACCGATTCCTTTCAATCTGTATCGTCTCTCTCATGCCCTACTCTTGGCCCTTCCAACTTTCCTCACTCTGACAAAAAACATTACAATGAGAGTGCTTGCAGCCATTTTATGCCTGTCTTCCAGATGCTCTCAGTTAATCCACGTTATCTCCTCATTTCACATGTTCTTTCGCTCAACCACACAAAGTCTTTTCTACTTGTGCGCTAATTGTCTGTTCCGCTTCGATTTAGTGTTCTTTCTTCTTTCTTCTTTCTGGAAGAGCTCATAGGTGCACGTTTGCCTTACTAAATTTTGCTTCCCTCCGGATTTCGGGTGAAGAACTGAGAGTTCTTGGATATTTTCCGCGAATAGATGGGCAGATCTCTCTCCAAAACTTTAATTATTGCAGACAACAGAAAGTCTCTTCAATCTGGATCTCAGATGAACTTCCGTTATTAATCGTTATGTCTCAGTGATTGGACGGAATGATCGAGGCCGATTTTAACGATTGGCGTGGCGTATGTGTGTGTAGGTAAGATCGATTTTCGGACGAAATTAAGTTTCAAGTTCGAATTCTTAAAGCTCATTACATCGACCTTATGGGTCGTACAAGAGGTTCCGAAGCAGGTAATTTATCAGTGACAAAGCGTGGTATGAAAGGTAGCAAAGATCGCGGAGTTGCGGTAACTGCAAAAAGTGGCTTCGATGGACCGTTGAATGCTCCATGGCGTAAAACAGTATCTATCTTCAAGCAACCTGTTACATTAGTACATACGACAAGTCGAGAAACGAAGAATCCCACAAGTGAACAGTTACGACGTGTCTGTGCATCGAGTAACTTGAGAAATAAGGCTGATAAACCGCGACAAGTTAGTGATGTATATAATTTTAACACTGGATCGCATGATCGCATGTTGTTTAATGGGCTTCAGTTCGTATAACTACCGTTTTTTAACTGTAGAAAAGCAAGTCTGAAGGTACTTGTTAGAGTTTGATATGGATAAATTTGAATTTTATCAAAATCTAAATAACCATAATGTCATTTTTTTCAAGTTCGCCAAATACAACGGTTATCATTTTCTGCGTTTATCAAATTGATAGGGGGAAACTTTATGTTTCCTCACTTTATAGGTCCATAAACATGTGACATAATTCAATAGCGAATAAGAAATGCTATTTCCCTTGTGTTTTTATCTTACACTTTTAGGATAATAAATGAACTTTGCATTTCTTCCCTACCCATATTTCTTTATGGATTTTATAAGGATTTAATATTGCAAATGCAGGAATTTATGAAGTTTTATTCATTATATTTTTGGCGGGCTTTACACATATATCTTGCGCAAGTACAATTTTATTTTAGTTATATTGGGCTAAATCATTGGAAAACCTATGTGCAATGGTACCAGTTTGTAATGCCGACCGTATAACGATTGATGACAATGAACACATTGCTCATAGATTGGATCTAGCTGGTAAAATGGAACCGGCTTTAGGAATTATTGGTACTGATGGCTCGGCAGCATCATTATGTTCCGCTCTGCATGGATTTGGCGCATCAATTATTACTGGACAAACTGCAGCTAAAAAGCTGCTCGATTCAAATCCTTCATCCAATACAAATGTTGACCAACCATTTATCCAGGTAAGATTTTTTATTCGTTTCAAAATCAAAAAAAAGAAGATCTGATAGCATTTTACGTGAGGAATAAGTATTAGTTTCGAACAAATTTTTTTTATGGTAGTGAAAGATTTTAATTTGAATTGAAAGGATTTAAAAAAGAAATCTAAAAAGCTGATTTAAAAATTAGTTTCCCGGAAAATAAAATTTCAAGATTTAATCTCTCAAATATTATATCACTCCTTGCAATATTAATGGTTAAAAGGATTTAAAGTTTTGTTAAAATTTATTAGTTCCAGTGATTATAATATTGGTTAACATAGATAACAGTTAACCTCAATCTCAAGAACTTCTAATATAATTACCTGAGAGTCTTCGGGAGGTTCTGACAAGTTTATAATGTTAAAACTTTAATCGAATCGTTTTAGACATTTTGAATTCAATAAAAAAGACTCAGATGAACTTTAAAAATATAGTAAATCTGGAGATAAACATCCTGTTTTATGGTTAGAATAGTTTTAATAAAAAGTTAACATATATTCTAAATGTTGATTAGTTCTAACAGATTGTTTCGTTTCAAAGTGGTCCGGTTTTTTAGCCTATATCAGTTAGTGAGCAAGATATCCAGCATCAAGAACGACGTGTTTTGGATATGCGTAAAAGATTACAGGAGGCCCGTAAGCATTTTCACATGTAACGTTTTATTTCACTTTGAATAGGCACAGTTTTCAAAGATTTCGTTGATGATTTTATTTGCTTTATTTCACTAGCCAGAATTTGTTATATTCAGAATTTATTGGTTTCATTTTCATGTATTTTATTTGGATTGCTTATCGGGGTGGTTGTTGGACCAAAATTAAGTTGTTAGTAGTCCAATTTGCTTTAATGTTTTTGTTGTTAATGAACAAAGGTTATAAGCTATGTTGTTCAATCTAAATCTTACTTAATGACAGCATGATATCCCTGATTTTATTTCGTCGATCATTCCTTTTTTCCGGAATGTTTAAATGTCGGTGAGATTGACATATTGACCTCATACTGACATGTTTAGGTACTTTTTAATAAATTTCTCGAAAATGTCTTGTGGTTCAGTGACATTTTGCGGATACTCAATACTTTTTTAATATATTTCATCAAAAAAGAGCTGTCATTAATGGTTGAGTCTGGGGTTTAATTAGTTGGAATACATGGTTTAATTAGTTGGAATACCTCCAATTATCCTGTATGTTATTGATGCGTGCCAAATACGGTTGAAAAGAAGCTGCTGTTCTAGTTAAATTTCATATTTTCTTTTAAAAATTCCATGAATATATCATTTTTGTTGTCACATTCAATTTGATATTACGCTTTTACTTTTTTCCTGTAAAATCCACTAGAAATGTACTTTTATCATCTGTGTTATACTTTAATTGCATTTTAGTTATTGCTAGAATTATTTTTTATGAACAATCATTTGGAAAAGTTTCAGTTTGCAGTGTCTAAACTTGATCAATAGCTTATTAATACAGCTCGGCCAATAGATAAACATTGGTATTATATCTATACATGATTTTCTGTATAAATTCCTTATTTCTCATAATAATTTTTCAAGAAGATCGATGTACATGGTCGTATTTTCAGTGAGTCAGATTGAATGATCCATTATCAACATCACGCAATTAAGCCAGTAATAATTTATACGGACTTTCCGCCGAATATTATATGGACCTGTTTCTTTTTTGTGCATCGTTGCAAAGTGATTAGTGTAACCATATTTTGATTGAGTGAGCAGTATTATTCAAATTGCTAATCAAGACTATGGGAGATAGGTGTTAATATATGTATTTGGTAATGTTTGTAGCATAGCATGAATGAACTGCATTATATGTGCATATGCAATTCCGATCAGAAGCAAAACTGTTTTTTCGATTTTTCCTTACAGCTATATTTTTCTTAGTCTACTTAAAAATAGGCCATGTAATTGTGTATTCTATTAAATGCTTGCTGTGATTATTGTTAATAATTAACAATGCAAGGGAGGGGAGGTTAAATGTATATAACTATGAACAACCCTCTTATTTTTCTTGTTTTGATCTTTCCATTCACTATATTTTGTCCTCCTAAATTTTTTCATTTTGGTTTTTGTTTCATATCGCTTATCACCAGTGTCATACAAAGAAAGCGAGACAACCTAGCACATGAAAATGAAATATTTTTCCATGCAATGAGTGATTTAATTTGATTTTAAAATTACATTGAAAATGCTTTGCAAAAAGGGTAACTATGCCCGGATGCTCTTAATAATATGAAATCCGAGACGAACAAGATTTCCTCCGTTATAAGAAAAAGTGGAAAAATTGAATAACAAAAAAAAATTAACAATTCGCTTTAAGACAGATGCCATGGAGTTAAAAATATGCATCTAATCAGTAGAACACAGCTCTTCCTTCTGCCTCTGTTAATAGATATCGCTTAGTGCTCAATAATTATTGACTTTTTCAATCGTATCAAAGAATATCAAAGAATGAACATTACAAAGATCCAAATAACTAATTGCTTCAGTTTTGCTTTAATAAAATTTTCACCGGTGGTAGCCAATAAATTTTGTGATACAGAACTCCAGGACCAGTCACTCAATCAGTTAACTATTTAGATAAACATTTCCAAAGCGAGAAAAAAGTGTGATTGCTTTACTTGTATCTTTACTCTTGCCTCATCATAACATGTTTTGCAACATTACAAATATTGAGGCAAGACCCCGCAAAATATACGGTATAATTTCAAACCAGTTTCTCAACTCACAATACCATGCAAAATGATGAAATCTGTAAAAAAAAATTGTCTTAAATAAAGAAACAAATGGACATCTGTGGATACTAAAATAATTCATCACAAAATACAAACCGGAGAATGATCTGATCTACTACGTTCAATATTCTTGGCAATAAATGTTAGAAATGCGAGTAGATACGTCAAAAAAGTAAACAAGGAAAAAAAGAAAAGTGAAAATCTAATATATGTTAAAAATTTCAACACTAAAGCGCAATGAACCAAAACAACAATTTCCGATTTCTTTTTCCTTCCTTAACTTTGGGATGATGGGAACAATTATGGAAACGTGCGGATGAGACCAAAAAGTTCGTCGATGGATCGATAAATTTAAACTGGGAGAAGAAGGAAACAAGAAAGCGTGAAAAAAAATTGCGAATGTAACTATAATCGTAGTCATGATCATATATTATATATTGAGGTACGCGTTATAATCGATAAATAAAGTCAACATTCAATAAAAACGAAACGGATGAATTTAACATAGGAATAGAATAAATGAACGCGAATTTTAAGATCATCTTTGAATAACAATACAAGGAATATGTTTTGAAAAGAACGGCATTTACAACAGCAAACAAATAAACAGATAATGAGATTGCATTCGAGATGGCACAGTGTAGCAATTTTCCATTTCATCACAATTATTGGCTTCTAGTGGAAAAAAAAATTCTTTATATCAATTTCTACTTGTATCAGATTATTCCTCAAACCTACTCGAGAAAAATCTCTCAAATGCTGGAAAAACCTTTGTATGGATTTTCAACAAAGAAAAGTGTTACGTGGCCATTTGCGGTAAAACAATGTAATTCTACGCTTCTCGTTTAATATCTTCACCGTTTTCATCATCATCATCATCTTCTTCATATTTCCGTTTCACACCTCGTGGACTGCCCGCTTCATCTGTTTCCTCCTCATCACCTGGAGCAAAATCTTCCGTCTCATCTTCATCCTGAAAGAAGTTTTTAAACATGTTCCTATAATTAAGATCATCAAAACTGTCGCAGGAGTTCCATTATAAATTGATTCCACATAATTTTTTCCTAATGTTTTTCCAGTTAGCAAATTAAATTAAAGTATTCGATGCTGTTAGACAAAAGCATCATGATCATCAACTTTTTTCACCTAAACGAGTATACGAGTATAAGTCTAGAAATTTCAATTTCTCAACATAATATAAAAGAAAATGAATAATATAAAATTTTCACACTTCTCCACAAAAAAAAACTCCATTAACAAAATGTGCAAAAAATGAAGCAATAAATAAATATACCTGCATCACAGTGGAGCTCTGCAGATAATCCAAACCGACGTCAGAATCCTCTTCATCATCATTGCATTCATCATCGTTATCGGTATCGTCCAGTCCATCACCGATACCGTCGTCGTCATCTTCATCATCACCACCTTCCTGCAGGATTTCACTGTCGGATTCCGCTTCCTCATCATTGATATCATAACCATCGAGATATTTCAGATTAGGTAATGCCTACAAGAACAAGAATTGCTTTGAGAAATTTCCGATAATTTTTAGAAATATTATTCTGTTATTGTAAATCTCCACTACACTTCTGCAAATTATCAGAAAACTTTGACTGAAGATGCTTCATCCAAACTGGAGTCAAAAATGATAAAAAATTGTTTCGAAATTAAACAAGTGTGCTATGCACTATTCAAATAACTGCTTGATACAGACCAAAAACATTTGAATGATTTAATGATTTTTCAATGCTAACTTTAAGCAACCAAACTGATAATTCGATTAAGAAACGACAATCCTTATTTGACGAAATGCCCAACAGATAAAAAATAATAGTTATAGATCGATTTAGAATTTTATTTTAGGACCAAATTATCAAAAGTTCTAGATTTGTCTTTTTTCGCCTTCAGTATCGCTCATCAAATAATGTTGTTAGTGTTTATTATAAGTTGGACAATGTACCAAACTCCAAGAAAAACAAACCAACCTCAAAAACATTTTTCCTGTAGTCATCAAATGTGGCTAATTCGCAGCCAAAAAGGTCTAGTGACCTCAATTCCTCAAGTTTTTTCAGAGGTTCCAAAATTTCCAATGTGCTGATTTTGTTGCCGGCCAAATTGAGGTATTCTATATGCGGGCAACATAGCAACTGATCCAGATTGCCGGAAATCCGATTTTCCGATAAATCCAATCGTTGAAGAGAAGAAAGCGGTGGCAAACCCTGACAAATAAAGGAAATTTGTATCGTTTTGAAATGCATTCTTTGTTAGCAGTTTTTCAATCGCCAAAAAAATAAGTTGAAAGTTATTCAGAATTAAGTGACAGATCGATTTCCCGTTTTCCACCAATGAATTCGATTGAAAAAAAATGATTTTTCACACCTTTAACGAAGTTAACCCAACATTGATCATTGACAATGTTTCCAGACTCTTGAACTCCTCCGTGAGACCACTAACAGCAGTCGCCCGACAATTGTCAAGGTTTAGCTCGGTTACTTCAGATGGATCTCGACCTCGTAATTCCAACTCTATACGTTTATCCATCTGAAAAGTTTGAAGCTATATATACATGCCCTCTTCTGCCGAAGAAATAGAAAAACAAGTGCATGGAGACAGAAAAATAAAATACATTTTCGAAACAAGGAAAATTATTCGGATTCTACAGATTCAAAAACGATGCTCGAAAATTAGAAAAAAGAATTTATCGAAGAAAAAATTAAAACCAAAGATATCGTCTCTAAAAATTAAAACAGTGGAGACAAATCAAAAAAAAAACGAATTTATTTAAGTATTTAATACTGATTTTACACTCCCATCATTTTCAGATGGAAATCAGAGAAAAAATTTCACATAATCGTGTCGAATTAGGTAGATTACGATTTGCTTCGATATTTTCAATCAACTTCAGTTATCATTTTCGCCGATTTCCGAAATGCTGGTTCCAGAATGCTCAAAACTGACTACACACCATCATCGATCACTGATAGCGTTAGAATCATAAATCGCATAAAAAGCCATGTAGAGTGGTGATGGAACAGTAATGAATGTCATTGTTAAAAATCGTCATGATAAAAGAAGTCCATTTTCTTTTTCTTTTATTCTTCAAGCGAAAAAACTTACCAACAAGATACAATGGATATTTTCCTTCTTTTTACAAAAAATGTTTTTCAAAAATATTGCAGGAATGCTTAAAGATATTTGCTATAAAAAACTAAAAGAAGTGACTAATATTTTTCATTCGTCTTGGAAAAAAATCTAGTTCATATAATTATCGAAAAATATATATTCTGGATATCTCACGTCACACAAAATCAACAGATATCAAAAATTCGTATACACGTATGGATCTAACAGTACAGTACTGGCGAAAATTTTACATAAAAAACAGAAAATATATAAAACTGTGCATGTATCTCCTTTGTGATATGTAAATATATGCATGAATAACGAGTTTTACGACAGAATATACTCTGAAAAATATTCGTGATAAGAGATAATAGCTAGGAAAAGTGAAAACAAAACAAAACAAACGCAATCTTTTGTTTTTCAACGATTCACCCATGGTAACAGGAAGTGACATATATTTTTCTCTTTTCCTTAAATACATCATAGGAAATGCAAAAAATGTCTTAGAAATTGTAGAAGCAATTACTCGAAAAATTCTTCGCTGACATCAAAATTAACGAAAAAAAAATAAAAAAGAGTAAATTTACTGAAGACTAATAAAAGAAAAACCTCATACAGTATGACATCCATTCTAGCGCTTTCCTAAAAATTTTTTCTGGAAAAGAGAGAAAAACAGTAGATACGATGTCTCAACATTAAGGTAAGAGAGGAACTGAAAAAGATCCACAGATTATCTAAACGTTTGATAAAATGTGAAAATAAGAAATTAACCCAAATCAGCGACTGATTTTTTTCGGGTAGAAAGAGGAGAGGACTGATGGAAACGATAATTCAGATTCACTTAAAGGAAGATGGACGGAAATATCTTGGTACGTTGGAAGAAACTCAGAACACATCATGTCCAGACGTCCAAAGTGGGAAGGGTGAAGAGACGAATCCAATCAGAAGCGAAGAGGCACTCGGAACGAAACCCTCAGAGTAGCATCTCGCACTTGGCCCGAGCAAGAACCACGATACTAACACATCGACCCAAAACAGACTAGCTAGCAACCTCAGCCCTCAATGAAAACCGATGTCCCAATCAATGGGAGATAATTTGGAAATATTTGGCCAACTACCAACAAATACGGTCATTGTTCATATTAAGACTCGTTGCTGTAACTTACAGCACTATGCCGAATGCTTGAGTATTTTGATGCGTGGGTGGATGTTTTGCTGTTGCTTTTGTTGATTGCTGTTAACTGTGGACTGCTAGTAGGCTTTAGTGTGGATGTATCTTACGGAATAGAATTGAAGATGGAAGACGTGAAATGGACTTGTTAGGAAAATCCGTTTTTCGTAGTTCCTTTGATTCTAACAGTAAATATTTGCGCTGATCAATTTGATACCGATTTTTGGGCAGTTAAACCTAAGTTGTCATTTCAGTCGGCCAACATCTTTCTGTATCCTTAAAATTTCCAGAATATGCTGAAAGTTGTCAGATTATTGTTGTTCTGAAACTTGGGCATTGGGAATTTACTTTGCTGAATTACGACTGAAAGTGTAAAATCAAGTCAGACACTAAAAATAAGAAAGGTAAGATACGTGAAACGCAAAAATGAAGTCGAAAAGGTGAGAATCTTGTTATTCTGGTTATATCCTGCTATGTGTGGAAATTGCTTATTGCAGCAATCTATATTTAGTTAAGGATGTAAATATCTATCTAATTATATAGACTTAAATAACTTTGAATAGTTATTTCGTTAAAGAAGAGTGGTACGTGCTTTTGTGCTTTCACGTCTGATTTGAAATTGATTCAAATGTTTCATCTTAAGAAACCATGCTGATCATGATTATAAATATATCTATTATGCAGTCTCATTTCACGATTCCACTCATTCCAGATTCATAATCGTTTCGTGAAAGGTGTTTGAGTGCGGGTGGTACCCTTTCCTCTGTACGTGAATGATAGTGTTTCGTTGAGAAGGAAGAGTTTTATCAAAAGAAGTAAGTGAATGGATTTTTTAAGTTCAGGGGTTCATCTTCCAGTACGAGGCCAACTTCATTGATTATTTAACTGAAAAGTCACTCTTCTTTTTATTGGCTTCTATATCCATACATTCAGAAGAGAATTTAATACAGTTCAAAATCTATTTCATGCTTTAGAATCTGATTGAAGTATATTTATTGCCCGAAATTATTTCCATCAAGGAATAGCAGGTAGCAAAAAATAAGTGATGGAAAATTTGTTATGCTGGAACAGAGTTGAGATAAAAGTTCCACTGTATTAGAATATCTAGTTGAACTTAGTAATTTTCTCACACTGATTTTCCGTTAAACGACCTTACGGTTGTCCTTTCTTTGAAAGCGCAAAGTGTGGAACATGGTTATATTTTGAAGAACTTGGGGAAAATAACTTACTGAGTTGTTGAGTCAATTTCAAGGGTGAAATTCGAGATTTTTTTCGATAGAATTCAAACGTAGCATTTATGAAAATTTAGGCTTGTGATAAAATACTACATCTCCTTCCAATGGAGGTCAAGCTCATTGATACTTGTATGATCGGTTATGCTTGGCGGTCGAGTTCCCTCTAATTTTTGAGTAGGTAAAGCATCTTTCGATGCGGTTATGTGCCATACTTAAAGCTCTAGTGTCACTTACATTGAAAAATAGTCCTGATTTGAAATTCGTATTTCAGGTTCGTTAATTCATTAAGTTATTTAAAATAATTGGACAGCGATGATTCCGCAGCATTTGGAAGAAAATCTTCATTTTCGCGAACTACATTTAAGACCTGTAAATTTTCAAAGAAATACATTGAGTACACGAAATTTTTTAGACCGTCTTGGCCATAGTAAAACATTGAAAGTTAGTAATTATTTTTGAACTTTTCTTCTATTATTAATCCATTTTTTTAATCATGGAACGGGCTTCTGTGGTATATGAATTATATAGTTACTTGGAAGGTTATTAGATTATGCTATGCAACACCGAAGTTATTAGTTACATTGATATCTTTTACAAAATAGAAGTGGAAGCATTTTGCGAGATATCATTCCCAGTTAGAATGAACTTGAAATAGAATATTTGCAAATTTGGTGTTCTTTATAATCAATGGCTATACGAATGTTCGTATTTCGATCTGTAACTCCTTTATGACCAGGTCATAAAGGTCATAGACAATATAGCTTAAAGCATAAGAAGTCTGTTGAAGGTAATTTTTATGAAATGATGAATATGTGAAGCCCTGTATGGTCCATATAATAAATGATGTAAAAATATTTCATTCCATTTTCAAAGAAATTTCGTTCCTTAACTATTAATTGCAGGGCCATGAAGGATGTGTGAACTGCTTGCAATGGAATACTTCAGGAAGGTTAACTTTTAAATTTATTGCTTTCAGTAGATTTATTTTTGAGTATTAGACATCGGAAGAAATTGTGATGATTGTTGCAGCCTATTGGCAAGTGGTTCTGATGATATGCAAATTCGTTTATGGAATGTGGAAGGTAAAGCTTTACACTGTATCAAATCCGGTCATATGAATAATATATTTTCGGTACAGTTTTTACCAAATGGAAACGATGACATGTTGATAAGTGCTGCAGGTAATTAATAACAATTAACATTTATCAGCTATTTATTTAAAGTTATTACTGATTTAGTCAGTTAAACTTTTTTAAAAAATATATGAATTGTTCAGACTGTACAACGCTTTCTTCACTTCATTATCTTACCTTTGCTAATATTTTTTCAAGGATCTAAATACTTTTTGGGTTTTATGTGAAATCTAAGTTTCAGAACAGCTTCAATTTTGATGACAAAATAAGGCTGGTTTAAGAATAGCAGAAAAAGATCATTATAGCTGTGACAAAAGGCTAAGAAAAGTTTATAAGAATGGTGCGGTAGCTAGAAATCAAAATTTAGAGTAAAGTCATAGAATTCCCGTTCAAAAATTATTAACTGTGTATTAAAGGTGATAGCAATGTAAGAATGCATTCTATTGCCCGTTCTGATGTGCCTTACGTATGGTGGTCTGGGGGTCGCGTAAAACGTTTGGCTATAACGCGCGCCGATCCATATTTATTCTGGTCTGCTGCAGAAGATGGTTACATCAAGTGGGTTTCAAAACGTTCACTTGCTAGTCTAGAAAGCAATTTTAAAATGAATAAGGAAAATGAGCTTGTTTCTTTGTTTCGTTTTTCATCATCAAACTGAATTGCTATTAGAATTGACATTTATGTAAAACTGGTTAAATTTAAATTCATTATTAAATCAAACTTGGTTAATTCGCTATATTATTTGTGGACGTCACAAAGAATGTTCTGATATATGTTTTAGTCATCCTAGTGAAGTTGTAAACGGATACAATATGTTACAGTTTATTTAGTCTTATTTTTTCAATGTAAGAGGTTAAGGTGAAAACTATTTTTTTTTTGTTTCATAAGCGTGCTTTTTAATCTGAAGTTTTGATCGCGGCTTTTAATATTATATTCATAATTTACGGAACTAATGAAAAGTTGATATTGGAATTGTGTGAATTGCAGGCAATATGACGTTCGCACTGCTAAAGCTACAAGTTTAATTAAATTTGATCAGAAAGAATGTAAATCATTGGCAATAAATGAAAATCGTCCAGAAATGATTGCGGTTGCGTTAAATGAAGCTCCTGTTCCTCTTTATGATCGACGGAATATCTCGGAACCATTATTTACCCTTATTCCAGGTATTTGCATCCCTTAATCATCTTATTTTATATTTTCGTTTTTTTAATGAATTTATAGCTACTTTATTCGATTTTTAACTCCGCCATAGCATGTAAACATGAATACCATTATAAACGTTTCGTGGATCACATAACAATTTGAAATAATAGCTTTGTATAGTGAAAGATCAAATCGATCTCATTCTTTTAATTATAAAGAAGTTATGCATTATTAATGAATTTAAACTTCATTTACCTTATTGATGAATAATTTTTTTCTAGGTCACATTCCAATATCTGACTCATCTTCGCGTCATGCGTTCAGGACACTATCCGTAACCCATGTTGGTTTCAATTCTTTAGGCAATGAGCTCATTGTTAATATCGGTGGAGAACAAATTTACATATTTAATGTTTTTGATCGGTAATTAATTCATAATCTTTAATTTTGGTTTGATTAAAAATTTTCCAACCTCTTCCTAATTAAGACTTTTTGTGTGTATTTTAAAATATGCTTGTTTTTAATTAGCGAAATTGACTAATAACGCATTTAGATATTGACATTTAGGTATTCTACTTGAAACTTATTCTACTTATTTGCTTTTCAAATATGATAATTAGTAATTGTTTTAATAAAAAACTAGTGCTGAGAATCAACCAATGAGCTGACCGGATTCAATATTATGATGGTAATTGGAATCATTTAAAATGAATAATTTAAATATGCTTTAAAATATAGAATAATATGACTTTTTTTTGTAATTTCTACATTTTATTTCTTTAGAGCACACGAGCCAGATGCATTGCAGTCACTTAACAGTTTCATTGATGACCCTATTCGAAATTTATTGGACATCGGTGGTTTTCCTGGCTTTGATAAAACAACAACAGAAGTTTTTAAAGAGGAGCGTGAGCAAGCAAAAATTCATTTCAATAATAAAGAATACACTAATGCAATTGATACTTATAGTCGGACAATTCTCGACTGCGAAAAATTGTGCGGGTAATCTATTTTTCTGAAATTTTTATTAAATTGTTGATATATTCTGTTGGATTTTGATACATTGCGCGCAAAATTTGAGTCTCGATGTCTATTTTTTCATAGGTTTCAGCTTCATTTAGGGAAAATTTGTGCTGAGTTACAGGGATAAACCATAAAGTTTGTTTTAAAAAATATTGCTAAAAATGTTTATGCTTTCGTAAGTTATCTGGGGAAGAAATTTTAATTTTTCCTCTTTTGAATTAAAATTTCTGTTAGTTCAGGCACAATCCAGCACGTGGGCATCCTCATTCAATGGATTTATGTCTGCTCTTAGCAAATCGTGGAGCGAGCTATCTACGAAGGTTATGGGATGGCGACGCTTATGCTGCACTGTTAGATTTGATACGGGCCTTGAAAATTGAACCGAGAAATAGCAAAGTACATTATCGAATTATTAAAGCCTTAATTGAACTGAAACAATATGATATGGCAAGGAAAATTTCGAAACTATTCAAGGTTCATTTTTGAAAGTAATTGATTAATCAAAATTAACTGATTATTGAAATCTTTGGATTGCAAAATTGTTCATAGTAAATAATTAAATTATGACAAAAATTAGTTTTACGATTGTTTTATATTATTGTTTCAGGCATTATTTGAATTGTTTTTCCAATCTTTCGAACTTTATTTAATAATTGAAAAATTGTTTTATAAATTTAATGAATTTGATCTAGCTGGTTTCTGGCACAAGCAGATTTTCGAAATCTACGGACTTAAGCGATGCAGTATAGCATAACTTTGCCTTCCTGTTACAATTTAATATCAGGATGAATTAAATATTGCTATTTTTTGGACCTTAAGCTTTTGAAGTTAAAAAAAATCTCTTTTAGGAACGCTTTCCTGATGACCATTCTTGCGATAGATTAGATACCCTGTTGCGAACTGATCCTGCAGGACAGAAAAGTTGGACTTCAAATGGTTGTTCAGATTACGTTCAGCGGTTGTGTGGACATTGTAATACCAACACTGATATAAAAGTATTTGTTTAGCATTTCTCATGGATTTCTCTTAATCTTTCTTTCATCATTTTTTCTTATGTGATTTTGAAATTGTTCACAAGTGTGAAGCCATCAAAAATATAAATTATCAGGAGGCTGTTTGGTTTGGTGGTAGAGATGAATATATTGCCGCAGGCAGTGATTGTGGTTCATTATTGATTTGGGAGAGGAAGTCGGGTGCTTTAGTAAAAGGATTTGAAGCGGATATGAATATTTTGAATTGTGTGCAACCTCATCCATCAATTTTACTGCTGGCAACCTCCGGAATTGAACACGTCATCCGATTTTGGCAGCCACTCGATGAAGATTTTCTAAGAGTTTGTTTTTATTGTTTCCTAAAATATGTCGAAATTCTGCTGAATTGGTTCCATAAATAAGGAAACTTTTGAAGCAATCAAGACTGTTGTTGATCGCTACTTTTCTGCTTTAGATAGAGTTATTTTTTAGATAGCAATAAATTTCAATAATTTCCTTTATATAATAAAAAGTATTACTTTGCGATACAGGTAGACAAAGTTTTAAATTTGTCACTGACATCTATTTTGATGCCTTAGCTTTCGTGGTCAAAGATTCAGAAAGATTTTCTATTTCCTATAATATTTTTATTAATGTTAAAGTTGTTTAAACAAATATAAAAGTAGCTGGTAAAGTTCATTGTCTACTGGCAGTATTGTTTCCATAAAGTGAATTGTGGCTTTTTTTTGTAGAACAACATAGAAACAGGACGTGAATTGCACCGTCTTACGGCTCTTTCTGCAGCAAATCAGAAGCGAATGCATACAGGTATATTCGATATGGTAGTTGCATCTATAGGACTAGCTGTGCAAGGTGGTGATGATGATGACGTTGAACGTGGAAGGCGGATTGGTTGTAATGCGAGTTAGAACAAACCGTTTGGTTTTTTACCATTGTAGTCAATTTAGCTTGTTACTTTATAATACTACACAATAAAAATTCCAAATCTCTAAAGAAGAAAACAGCTTATCCTTTGTTTATTAGCAGTCCTTTTGGAATGAATTAATTAAATGAGTCTCTTGTAGAAAACTATGGGCATTCCGACTTTTGACAGGTGTTTATCACCTTAAGGTTCAAGATGCACCAGGTAATTTAATAAAATGATATTTTTTATAATATTGAATGTCTTACGATATGTTTCTTTTGATAATTTTTCAGTTAGATTTGATTAGGCCAAGAATTCTCAGCGATAGGTTACATAAATGTGAATTACAAATTTGATGCAACTTTTCAAAAGACTACGTTTGGTTGTGCAAAGATACCACTCTTGAAAACCTTTTTAGGATCAGATCATAGATTATATATTTTCCGATAACTTCTGTCAGGAAGCTTCTAATATTTAGATATTAGGATAATTTTTGATATTATTGTTAATTTTTTGTTGTCCTTGGAAATCTCTAGAAAATATTGATCTTACAATGATCCTTCGAACTTCAAAAATTCTTAGTTCTTTAGTGAGAATTTTCAGGTTCTTAATTTTTACCAGGAGGATAAGTTTTTCATGAAAAGAGTGACATTATGAGAAATTGTAACGCAAGAAATAATTCTGTACATAAGTCCATTTTTCAGTCGGTATTTATTGTTTGTTCATCATGTTTTATTGGCAAGAATGTATAAATTGATGAAAAGATCACGAAAAAGTGTATTTCGCATCATCATTCTAATACCTCTCTTCAATAAATATGAAAATAGTAAATAACTGCTTTTTCACCACTGCTTTGATTCAATATAATCATACCAATCCTGTAAGCTGATGTTTGGCCTAGCAAGTGAACATGTATCTAATAGTTCGATTAATTATTCTTATCCATGACAAAAGACCAATTTCTGACACATTTCTGTTAACCAAATAATCTTTTGTGTTTTTTCATATTTTTATTCATCCCTTCATACATTATAAATCCACATTTGCGATGAAATGAAAGAACAGCTACGTATCGTAATTTCCTCGTTTCCTCTTGTCCTTTTCTTACAAGAATTTTTCGAAGAATACTGTGAATGTAAAAAAATGAAGTTTCGAGAAAGTGATTGAAAAAAATTCCTATCGAACCATGTAATCCTACCAAAATTTTGTGTTCTTGCGAATTTTTTAAATTTATGAAATTTCAAGAATTGGTAGGTGCATTTATGCAGACGGTATAAAAATGATAAAACTTTATTGATAAAGAAGCCAATCTATGCCGTGAGGTTTTCCTGTTTGTTAGCAGAAAAATAAACATGATAACAGAGTAATTGAACAGCCATGCTAATTTCAACTCTTTCAGCACTTGCTGTCTCTTCCAGCCTATCGCTATTTCACACTCACTTCTCAACAAAAATTATCTACAATATTTTTCGCCTTCTTTCATGGGGAATATCACCAAGTCGATAATCTGATTTGATTTTTCATTTTCTCTTCACTTGCATTAGGCTTTTCACTTCAAGCGACCAGGTTAAGAAAGCCGGGAAAATGAAATGATATGAGAAAAGGAACAAAGTCCCACGTCATCATGTCATCATTTAACATGGATTTATTGTTCGTTCCATCATCATGCCTGAATTGTACAAACTGGGTTAAATTCGATTGCTGTGCAAAGCGATCGTTTCCATTTCATTTAACTGAATACGTCCATATATTCACGTGCGAACTCTACACCCACAACCACGCATCATTGTTGTTCACATTCTTTCATTTCAATTACTAAATGACGACCGGACGATGTTATCAGCAGGACGTCAAATACGAACAGAGGCGTCAATCTGTGTAGGAAACGATGGCTGATCCTTCGGCTCACTTCTGATCTTCTAGCCATCCGGAAGATCAGGAGGAAAAAAATCGTTTATTTTCACTTTATACCATTTACAAACGTTTGATTACTATAAAGCATACTAGTTGTGACAATGCACAGCGGGACGTATCTCACGTACGTGATTCCTTCTCTTCTTTGCGCCAGATGTTACCTCTTACAGCCGAAAAACACATATAGATATATCCAATGCAGTACAGTAGTTGTCAAACGGGAAGGCATCAGTAGCCAACAAGATGTGCGCAAATGACGGTTCCAGGAATTCTCGAGTTGCTACTCTTCATGCCATGGCGATAGCAATAGAGAGAGGGATATCTTGTCATCGTTCCTCCAGGGAAGTACCTCACTATCATGTCACAAATTCATTTCAACTCTTCCCTCTATACAAATCAGCGGATTTCCTCAGTGAACAGATTCATCAAGGGAGACATCAGAGTATCAGAGTGGTGTGCCGGGATACAGCTGAATACCTTGGCACACTTCCTCGTACTACTCATACCACATCAATCACAAATCTCGCGGATGCTACGAGATGGGAGTAGCCTAATCCGATTCCTATCAAGCTTGAATGTGAATTCATTTACTTGCACTGAGTGTACTTCAGGGCAAATGTTCGTAATAAGCGGAGAACCGGTTATCCCGACACATCCGGAAAGAAAGATAAGCCTTTGTCTGATCTCGTTTTAGTCACCGGGAGATCATCTGTTAGCTCCCGTCCTCCCAACATCTACCCGACCGGTAGCGAGGAATCACTCTGCAGCTCGCCACCGGTTTCTATGCAATGCGCACACTCAGACGAATCGGGACACTCCCGTTATCGATCACCTGTCCCGACCCTCCTCAAAACACCTGCTCTCTCACCGCTTCTCTTTTCCCCATTGCTACCCACATCTGTCTGTATGCATGCGTGTATGGTGCGTGTATGTGTGCGTGTGTGTCTGTGCGGGTCGGTGGATCGCTGAGTGGATGGAGAACAATCAGTGATGTTGAGATCGTCTGTTGACTCGTTCCTCATGTATGTGAATGTCTCTGTCTGGTCTGTCGTCTGTGTCGTTGACGGAGAGAGTGGTGTGTTGTCGGGCGTGAGTCTGTCTGTGGACTCGTTCCGATGGACATTCTCATCACCCGAATGAGTTCGTTGCTTTTAAAATTAATTTCTAGTTTTGTAGTCAGAATCTGGGTAGGTGACGTGGTTGACGTGTACGCAACAGCTTCCGTGCTGACACGGAGAACGCGTTTCTTTTTAGTGGTAAACAGTGAAGAAATGAGCATGAATGACAGTGAGTGACTTACGATAAGCGCAATTGATAGACAAGACGGGAAGTAAAAGTTGCTCCGCATACAGAAAAGCAACAGCAATGAGATGGCGGAAAGATGTAGTGGGCGGATAAGTCAGGTCCGAGATATACTGGAGGAACAGTTGTCGATCAATAACTGCTGTGCTGGTAAGGTAGGAGCAGAGAGTTACAAGCAGCAGCTGTGATAGTAGCGAATATTAGCAGCAAGCGAGGAGGGATAATAGAAACAGTACGAAGCAGCTTGCAGACAAGTAAGTAATGAGCAAATAAGGTGATACGACGCAGTTAACGTGCAGCAGCGTAAAGAACAGTGGGCGAGCATTCACGTAAGCGGAACTGATGAAATGCAGTAAGAATCATTTAGGAAATTGATACGAATGGTGAAGGAGTGGTAGGTGGTCGGAGATTGTGTCGAGGCATGTAAGCAGCAGGATTTAGAAGTCACTGCATTCAGTGGCGTGCATAGTTGCACCTTGCACCTTGCACCTTGCACCTTGCGCCTTGCACCTTGTAGTGCTGGATTAATTCTTGCGAGTGAAGCAATCAAACTTCTTTCCAGTGCTGAAAACATGCAGTAGAAAATTTTGAGAGTTAATCCGTTTTTCTAAATGAATACTTTTGCTCTATCACGAGGTGATGGTGCCATCTCTCTTTTCCGATGCATATGTCCGTTCATACTTCATCTGTTTCTTCCCAAAAAGCGTTTGTAATTATGCGGCAAAAGAGCATTCAGAAAATTCCCTGAGGAAATTTTGTTTCTCTCGGTCTGAAACCACCAAACAGCATAGCGGAAACAGTTCTAGTAAGATTTTCGAGTTCAAAACCTATTAAAGATTGCCACTTCCCACGATTTTCTTACTCAATGCTTTTGAGTAACAAAAAAATTAGGAAAGTATTAGAAAGAGTCCGGGATTTGGTAGTAACAGGACTCCTCGCTTTTCCAGTGTGCACTGCGTTCCAGTAAGTACTAGGTGTTGTGCACTGAACACTCCATCAGTGAAAAATTTACTGAATTGAACTGAGTTGCATTCCCAAATGTCTATTGTATTGTATAATGAGGGAACAGCTTGTAACCGCGACGGTCGGGTTTAGAACGGACTCCTCCACTCGGATGTGATACCCACGCTTTCAGTGCGGCTGACCTAACATTTCTGAGTAGGAAGTGGAAAGCATATGAGATCGAAACGGCCCTCGATGGGTAAACGTGGAAAACGAGATAGAAACTCGGTAGAAATTTGGAATTGCCGCCAGAATCATGTAAATTCAGAAAAATTGGAACTTTCTGATGTCGAACTCCAAAAATGGCGCAGCAATCGAATGAGTTATCTTAAATCTCGGGTAAGTCATATTCACCTCAAATGGTATGGGAAAGTGAATTAAGAAAGAAGTAAACATGGGTATGCAATTATTTCCTAAGCCACCGTAGCTGCGCATTCTCACTACGTATGGCTGAAGTAATTTCTTTATCTGCTTCAAATTTCCAAAGATTTTTGGAGAAATCTGTAAGCAGTTGTGCAACTTTCGGGATTTCAGTATTGAAAGGATAAATATTTTGATGGATATGAGTGATTTGGACGGGAAGGATTTTGTATGGTTATCAGGCAATTATATACTAATGGTTGCAATCAGATGTGATTAAATCGTCAAAATAATCAAGAAATAACGGGAAATGTGTTTTATATGGTCAAAAATGTGTTTGCTTTTCCCTTTCAAGTAGTATTGATTAATTTCCCGATTTGTTTTCACTTATGTTTGTGATCTGATTTAAGTTTGAGGTTAACTTCTTATCAATTAATCTTTCAATTTAAATCCGCTTGTAACATTTGCTCATATCTTTCCTTGAATCATCGATTCATTACCGGAACACCGGTATGCATTAAAAAGATACCGTCCGATGACATTGCAGGACTTCTTTTTCTATAGCATAATATGATGTATTATAAATTTATTTCAACTTGCTGATACAATTTCCCGTCTGGTTATTCTACTTTGCTCGTATTCCCAATGCTTTCATATTTTCATGTCACCGTGCGCAGCATACGTGACGGTTTCAAGCAGTAATGTTGCATGCTTCCTATGCAGTTGACGTAGCAAACATGTCTAATTTGTTGAATTGTTGAAAAGAAATGATGATGAAAGCGGATATATGTTCATTTTTGAAAACAGATGAGTTGCTGGGTAAATGACCAGCAATACAGAATGAATCGTTTCATATTTGGCAGAAGGTCAGGACGATTATTCATAGCGGTCACTGTCGAGCTGGGAAATCTGACACAAACGTTGCTAAAAGCTTTCGAGTTGGATGCTGCGCTTTCCATTCTCTCAAACATTTTCGAAAAACATTCCATTACTACCCCAACGATTAATTGTTACTGAGTAGATTCATACCTTCCTTTTTGATAATTAATTAAGAAATGGATAGATGATCACTGCAGCTGCTAGTCGCTTTTACTCCATTACTTTTTTACTGTAATTATTTCAACTGTGTTTTTAAAACTAAACCTATCTTGGATGTCAGTTTGCAAGTTACAAGTACATGATGATACTTGTTCATTTCATCGTTAATATTCGGTATTCCGGACCTGATAATAGATTCAATAAATTTGATTAAATATGTACCAACAAGATTGTAAAGATATGTGGTCAAAACATATTTCAGTCTCAATATCAAGTTAGATTGCAGATCGACAACTTCGGGTAGAGTAGCGTTTTGCTTGAGTATTCAAGCCAGCAACTAACTCAACAGAGTCAGCTTTTTTTGATAAAATTATAATAAAAATGATATAAAATTTCCAGTGTCATTACTTTGAGATTAGTCATCTTTCCACATAGTTTAGTTGAAATGCTGATATAAGCGTGGCATAGTTAGTTTTAATTTACTCCTTATGATTTCATTTCTTGTTTTGCCTTCATAAATTATGATACTTGCTGTTATCGTCAATAAGCTTAGCATTTGCACCAGAAAACGTTGAAACAGCATCTACTGCGACAGACACCTGTTTCATCTTCCTTCATTAATTGTAATCCTTTACTACCCTATCTGATTCACCACATTTCCTTTCCCGAAGTTACTATTCCTTTATCAGATTCCTTATTATCTTGGCTATAATTACAGGTTCTCCGACAATAGCCTTCATGATTCTTCCCAGTAATTTAGTTTGCACATTTTCTCTAAATTCAGTTTCTTAAAAAAAAATTGAAGTAATTGTGCTATTCCGTCAACTGTTTTACTGTAAAATTTTAGTAACATAACGACTAATAATAAGTGGAAATTTGGTCAACAAGTTTTGTACAGAATGTAGCAGTTTTACTCCAAAGGAATAAAAATAAACACTTCCATCCTTTTGCAAAAGAAGTTTTTAAAGGAATGTTTTAATATCACCAAAACCCAAGTGATCCTATCTTGAGGGATTAATTACACACTGTCCTTAACAAGCTTTTTAAATTTTTCACCATTCAAAAGATTTTTGACTCTTATTGTACACTTATTATACTCTGTTTTTGCTAGAAGATTACTGATCTCAGAGAGTTAAACGGGAAAAAAACATTTAAACTGAAGAAGTAGTCAGGGAATCATTTCTCCCTAATTTAATTTTCAGATTTCAGGTAACGAAAGTAGAGATTCCAGCAAGTAGTCAGAAGCAATTGGTACAAAAAACAGCGTCAAAATCGCTCTCCGCATCAAACAGCCATATGCTATCACTGAGAAGCAAAAATGTTGTGTTGTGTGGAACAGATCCTGTTATTCCAGAAATCATCAAGAAAACGGGGCATTTTACATCAGATAGTGGTAAAAAAAAGAATTCAGATAGCAAACGCGTTGCCACCGCCAGATCTCTGAAGCAGTCATATAAATCTACGGTAACGTATTTTTACTCCATTGACGCTTTTAACTCAAGTCTCATCTACTCTTTTATTTCTATTCATTATGTTTCGCGAAATTTCAGGATAAGCAAATATATCACTGCAACAGCTGCCCATCATTTTTCACGTCACGTCGGGGTATGGCCAATCATTGCAAACTTCATGGGGCCAACAAAAGATTTAAATGTGCTTCATGCGATTTTGGGTATATTTACAATTTTTCTTCTGAAGGAATAGTAGTTGCAGGGCAGAATCTAACAAATATTTCTAGAAATCGTATTTATCGAATTCTAAATATAATAAGATGTCACTGAAGGTTAACGATGATAACTGGTTAGTTAGTATTGTGACTGTTTTCTAGAGTTGATATGTGGCAATATCCGGTATGTTTTATGTAGGAATGTACAATAATATTCAGTCACCCATTCTATTGAACTGGACTCTGATTAACTGAATTAATATGTAATA